>BDSL01000036.1:600000-887632 GCA_003116995.1 Yamagishiella unicocca | reverse complement strand
GTTAGCTGCGTGCCCAAGAGCGAGGCCGATCGAAGGTTGCCGGAGAAGCCGATGCTTGCCGATTGGCCCGGACGTCCTCGTGCGGCGATCCTACCGTTAAGCTGCGTGCCCAAGAGCGAGGGCCGATCGAAGTTGCCGGAGAAGCCGAGCTTGCCGATTGGCCCGGACGTCCTCGTGCGGCGATCCCCAGAGGCGAATTTCGGTGGGGACGTTCCTTTCACTAGGTATATCTACCGTTAAGCTGCGTGCCCAAGAGCGAGGCCGATCGAAGGTTGCCGGAGAAGCCGATGCTTGCCGATTGGCCCGGACGTCCTCGTGCGGCGATCCCCAGAGGCGAATTTCGGTGGGGACGTTCCTTTCACCTAGGTATATCTACCGTTAAGCTGCGTGCCCAAGAGCGAGGCCGATCGAAGGTTGCCGGAGAAGCCGATGCTTGCCGATTGGCCCGGACGTCCTCGTGCGGCGATCCCCAGAGGCGAATTTCGGTGGGGACGTTCCTTTCACCTAGGTATATCTACCGTTAAGCTGCGTGCCCAAGAGCGAGGCCGATCGAAGGTTGCCGGAGAAGCCGATGCTTGCCGATTGGCCGGACGTCCTCGTGCGGCGATCCCAGAGGCGAATTTCGGTGGGGACGTTACCTAGGTATATCTACCGTTAAGCTGCGTGCCCAAGAGCGAGGCCGATCGAAGGTTGCCGGAGAAGCCGATGCTTGCCGATTGCCGATCGTGCGCCGAATTTCGGTGGGGACGTTCCTTTCACCTAGGTAATCTACCGTTAAGCTGCGTGCCCAAGAGCGAGGCCGATCGAAGGTTGCCGGAGAAGCCGAGAGGCCGAATCCCCAGAGGCGAATTTCGGTGGGGACGTTCCTTTCACCTAGGTATATCTACCGTTAAGCTGCGTGCCCAAGAGCGAGGCCGATCGAAGGTTGCCGGAGAAGCCGAAGAGCGAGGCGAATTTCGGTGGGGACGTTCCTTTCACCTAGGTATATCTACCGTTAAGCTGCGTGCCCAAGAGCGAGGCCGGAAGAAAGCCGATGCTTGCCGATTGGCCCGGACGTCCTCGTGCGGCGATCCCCAGAGGCGAATTTCGGTGGGGACGTTCCTTTCACCTAGGTATATCTACCGTTAAGCTGCGTGCCCAAGAGCGAGGCCGATCGAAGGTTGCCGGAGAAGCCGATGGCCGGACGTCCTCGTGCGGCGATCCCAGAGGCGAATTTCGGTGGGACGTTCCTTTCACCTAGGTATATCTACCGACGTCCGAAGGTTCGATGCTTGCCGGCCGATCCGGCGAGAGGCGAATTTCGGTGGGGACGTTCCTTTCACCTAGGTATATCTACCGTTAAGCTGCGTGCCCAAGAGCGAGGCCGATCGAAGGTTGCCGGAGAAGCCGATGCTTGCCGATTGGCCCGGACGTCCTCGTGCGGCGATCCCCAGAGGCGAATTTCGGTGGGGACGTTCCTTTCACCTAGGTATATCTACCGTTAAGCTGCGTGCCCAAGAGCGAGGCGATCGAAGGTTGCCGGAGAAGCCGATGCTTGCCGATTGGCCGGACGTCCTCGTGCGGCGATCCCCAGAGGCGAATTTCGGTGGGGACGTTCCTTTCACCTAGGTATATCTACCGTTAAGCTGCGTGCCAAGAGCGAGGCCGATCGAAGGTTGCCGGAGAAGCCGATGCTTGCCGATTGGCCGGACGTCCTCGTGCGGCGATCCCCAGAGGCGAATTTCGGTGGGGACGTTCCTTTCACCTAGGTATATCTACCGTTAAGCTGCGTGCCCAAGAGCGAGGCCGATCGAAGGTTGCCGGAGAAGCCGATGCTTGCCGATTGGCCCGGACGTCCTCGTGCGGCGATCCCCAGAGGCGAATTTCGGTGGGGACGTTCCTTTCACCTAGGTATATCTACCGTTAAGCTGCGTGCCCAAGAGCGAGGCCGATCGAAGGTTGCCGGAGAAGCCGATGCTTGCCGATTGGCCCGGACGTCCTCGTGCGGCGATCCCCAGAGGCGAATTTCGGTGGGGACGTTCCTTTCACCTAGGTATATCTACCGTTAAGCTGCGTGCCCAAGAGCGAGGCCGATCGAAGGTTGCCGGAGAAGCCGATGCTTGCCGATTGGCCCGGACGTCCTCGTGCGGCGATCCCCAGAGGCGAATTTCGGTGGGGACGTTCCTTTCACCTAGGTATATCTACCGTTAAGCTGCGTGCCCAAGAGCGAGGCCGATCGAAGGTTGCCGGAGAAGCGAGCTTGCCGATTGGCCGGACGTCCTCGTGCGGCGATCCCCAGAGGCGAATTTCGGTGGGGACGTTCCTTTCACCTAGGTATATCTACCGTTAAGCTGCGTGCCCAAGAGCGAGGCCGATCGAAGGTTGCCGGAGAAGCCGATGCTTGCCGATTGGCCAGGACGTCCTCGTGCGGCGATCCCCAGAGGCGAATTTCGGTGGGGACGTTCCTTTCACCTAGGTATATCTACCGTTAAGCTGCGTGCCCAAGAGCGAGGCCGATCGAAGGTTGCCGGAGAAGCCGATGCTTGCCGATTGGCCCGGACGTCCTCGTGCGGCGATCCCCAGAGGCGAATTTCGGTGGGGACGTTCCTTTCACCTAGGTATATCTACCGTTAAGCTGCGTGCCCAAGAGCGAGGCCGATCGAAGGTTGCCGGAGAAGCCGATGCTTGCCGATTGGCCCGGACGTCCTCGTGCGGCGATCCCCAGAGGCGAATTTCGGTGGGGACGTTCCTTTCACCTAGGTATATCTACCGTTAAGCTGCGTGCCCAAGAGCGAGGCCGATCGAAGGTTGCCGGAGAAGCCGATGCTTGCCGATTGGCCCGGACGTCCTCGTGCGGCGATCCCCAGAGGCGAATTTCGGTGGGGACGTTCCTTTCACCTAGGTATATCTACCGTTAAGCTGCGTGCCCAAGAGCGAGGCCGATCGAAGGTTGCCGGAGAAGCCGATGCTTGCCGATTGGCCGGACGTCTCGTGCGGCGATCCCCAGAGGCGAATTTCGGTGGGGACGTTCCTTTCACCTAGGTATATCTACCGTTAAGCTGCGTGCCCAAGAGCGAGGCCGATCGAAGGTTGCCGGAGAAGCCGATGCTTGCCGATTGGCCGGACGTCCTCGTGCGGCGATCCCCAGAGGCGAATTTCGGTGGGGACGTTCCTTTCACCTAGGTATATCTACCGTTAAGCTGCGTGCCAAGAGCGAGGCCGATCGAAGGTTGCCGGAGAAGCCGATGCTTGCCGATTGGCCCGGACGTCCTCGTGCGGCGATCCCCAGAGGCGAATTTCGGTGGGGACGTTCCTTTCACCTAGGTATATCTACCGTTAAGCTGCGTGCCCAAGAGCGAGGCCGATCGAAGGTTGCCGGAGAAGCCGATGCTTGCCGATTGGCCGGACGTCCTCGTGCGGCGATCCCCAGAGGCGAATTTCGGTGGGGACGTTCCTTTCACCTAGGTATATCTACCGTTAAGCTGCGTGCCCAAGAGCGAGGCCGATCGAAGGTTGCCGGAGAAGCCGATGCTTGCCGATTGGCCCGGACGTCCTCGTGCGGCGATCCCCAGAGGCGAATTTCGGTGGGGACGTTCCTTTCACCTAGGTATATCTACCGTTAAGCTGCGTGCCCAAGAGCGAGGCCGATCGAAGGTTGCCGGAGAAGCCGATGCTTGCCGATTGGCCCGGACGTCCTCGTGCGGCGATCCCCAGAGGCGAATTTCGGTGGGGACGTTCCTTTCACCTAGGTATATCTACCGTTAAGCTGCGTGCCCAAGAGCGAGGCCGATCGAAGGTTGCCGGAGAAGCCGATGCTTGCCGATTGGCCCGGACGTCCTCGTGCGGCGATCCCCAGAGGCGAATTTCGGTGGGGACGTTCCTTTCACCTAGGTATATCTACCGTTAAGCTGCGTGCCCAAGAGCGAGGCCGATCGAAGGTTGCCGGAGAAGCCGATGCTTGCCGATTGGCCCGGACGTCCTCGTGCGGCGATCCCCAGAGGCGAATTTCGGTGGGGACGTTCCTTTCACCTAGGTATATCTACCGTTAAGCTGCGTGCCCAAGAGCGAGGCCGATCGAAGGTTGCCGGAGAAGCCGATGCTTGCCGATTGGCCCGGACGTCCTCGTGCGGCGATCCCCAGAGGCGAATTTCGGTGGGGACGTTCCTTTCACCTAGGTATATCTACCGTTAAGCTGCGTGCCCAAGAGCGAGGCCGATCGAAGGTTGCCGGAGAAGCCGATGCTTGCCGATTGGCCCGGACGTCCTCGTGCGGCGATCCCCAGAGGCGAATTTCGGTGGGGACGTTCCTTTCACCTAGGTATATCTACCGTTAAGCTGCGTGCCCAAGAGCGAGGCCGATCGAAGGTTGCCGGAGAAGCCGATGCTTGCCGATTGGCCCGGACGTCCTCGTGCGGCGATCCCCAGAGGCGAATTTCGGTGGGGACGTTCCTTTCACCTAGGTATATCTACCGTTAAGCTGCGTGCCCAAGAGCGAGCGATCGAAGGTTGCCGGAGAAGCCGATGCTTGCCGATTGGCCCGGACGTCCTCGTGCGGCGATCCCCAGAGGCGAATTTCGGTGGGGACGTTCCTTTCACCTAGGTATATCTACCGTTAAGCTGCGTGCCCAAGAGCGAGGCCGATCGAAGGTTGCCGGAGAAGCCGATGCTTGCCGATTGGCCCGGACGTCCTCGTGCGGCGATCCCCAGAGGCGAATTTCGGTGGGGACGTTCCTTTCACCTAGGTATATCTACCGTTAAGCTGCGTGCCCAAGAGCGAGGCCGATCGAAGGTTGCCGGAGAAGCCGATGCTTGCCGATTGGCCAGGACGTCCTCGTGCGGCGATCCCCAGAGGCGAATTTCGGTGGGGACGTTCCTTTCACCTAGGTATATCTACCGTTAAGCTGCGTGCCCAAGAGCGAGGCCGATCGAAGGTTGCCGGAGAAGCCGATGCTTGCCGATTGGCCGGACGTCCTCGTGCGGCGATCCCCAGAGGCGAATTTCGGTGGGGACGTTCCTTTCACCTAGGTATATCTACCGTTAAGCTGCGTGCCCAAGAGCGAGGCCGATCGAAGGTTGCCGGAGAAGCCGATGCTTGCCGATTGGCCCGGACGTCCTCGTGCGGCGATCCCCAGAGGCGAATTTCGGTGGGGACGTTCCTTTCACCTAGGTATATCTACCGTTAAGCTGCGTGCCCAAGAGCGAGGCCGATCGAAGGTTGCCGGAGAAGCCGATGCTTGCCGATTGGCCAGGACGTCCTCGTGCGGCGATCCCAGAGGCGAATTTCGGTGGGGACGTTCCTTTCACCTAGGTATATCTACCGTTAAGCTGCGTGCCCAAGAGCGAGGCCGATCGAAGGTTGCCGGAGAAGCCGATGCTTGCCGATTGGCCCGGACGTCCTCGTGCGGCGATCCCCAGAGGCGAATTTCGGTGGGGACGTTCCTTTCACCTAGGTATATCTACCGTTAAGCTGCGTGCCCAAGAGCGAGGCCGATCGAAGGTTGCCGGAGAAGCCGATGCTTGCCGATTGGCCCGGACGTCCTCGTGCGGCGATCCCCAGAGGCGAATTTCGGTGGGGACGTTCCTTTCACCTAGGTATATCTACCGTTAAGCTGCGTGCCCAAGAGCGAGGCCGATCGAAGGTTGCCGGAGAAGCCGATGCTTGCCGATTGGCCAGGACGTCCTCGTGCGGCGATCCCCAGAGGCGAATTTCGGTGGGGACGTTCCTTTCACCTAGGTATATCTACCGTTAAGCTGCGTGCCCAAGAGCGAGGCCGATCGAAGGTTGCCGGAGAAGCCGATGCTTGCCGATTGGCCCGGACGTCCTCGTGCGGCGATCCCCAGAGGCGAATTTCGGTGGGGACGTTCCTTTCACCTAGGTATATCTACCGTTAAGCTGCGTGCCCAAGAGCGAGGCCGATCGAAGGTTGCCGGAGAAGCCGATGCTTGCCGATTGGCCCGGACGTCCTCGTGCGGCGATCCCCAGAGGCGAATTTCGGTGGGGACGTTCCTTTCACCTAGGTATATCTACCGTTAAGCTGCGTGCCCAAGAGCGAGGCCGATCGAAGGTTGCCGGAGAAGCCGATGCTTGCCGATTGGCCCGGACGTCCTCGTGCGGCGATCCCCAGAGGCGAATTTCGGTGGGGACGTTCCTTTCACCTAGGTATATCTACCGTTAAGCTGCGTGCCCAAGAGGAGGCCGATCGAAGGTTGCCGGAGAAGCCGATGCTTGCCGATTGGCCCGGACGTCCTCGTGCGGCGATCCCCAGAGGCGAATTTCGGTGGGGACGTTCCTTTCACCTAGGTATATCTACCGTTAAGCTGCGTGCCCAAGAGCGAGGCCGATCGAAGGTTGCCGGAGAAGCCGATGCTTGCCGATTGGCCGGACGTCCTCGTGCGGCGATCCCCAGAGGCGAATTTCGGTGGGGACGTTCCTTTCACCTAGGTATATCTACCGTTAAGCTGCGTGCCCAAGAGCGAGGCCGATCGAAGGTTGCCGGAGAAGCCGATGCTTGCCGATTGGCCCGGACGTCCTCGTGCGGCGATCCCCAGAGGCGAATTTCGGTGGGGACGTTCCTTTCACCTAGGTATATCTACCGTTAAGCTGCGTGCCCAAGAGCGAGGCCGATCGAAGGTTGCCGGAGAAGCCGATGCTTGCCGATTGGCCCGGACGTCCTCGTGCGGCGATCCCCAGAGGCGAATTTCGGTGGGGACGTTCCTTTCACCTAGGTATATCTACCGTTAAGCTGCGTGCCCAAGAGCGAGGCCGATCGAAGGTTGCCGGAGAAGCCGATGCTTGCCGATTGGCCAGGACGTCCTCGTGCGGCGATCCCCAGAGGCGAATTTCGGTGGGACGTTCCTTTCACCTAGGTATATCTACCGTTAAGCTGCGTGCCCAAGAGCGAGGCCGATCGAAGGTTGCCGGAGAAGCCGATGCTTGCCGATTGGCCCGGACGTCCTCGTGCGGCGATCCCCAGAGGCGAATTTCGGTGGGGACGTTCCTTTCACCTAGGTATATCTACCGTTAAGCTGCGTGCCCAAGAGCGAGGCCGATCGAAGGTTGCCGGAGAAGCCGATGCTTGCCGATTGGCCCGGACGTCCTCGTGCGGCGATCCCCAGAGGCGAATTTCGGTGGGGACGTTCCTTTCACCTAGGTATATCTACCGTTAAGCTGCGTGCCCAAGAGCGAGGCCGATCGAAGGTTGCCGGAGAAGCCGATGCTTGCCGATTGGCCCGGACGTCCTCGTGCGGCGATCCCCAGAGGCGAATTTCGGTGGGGACGTTCCTTTCACCTAGGTATATCTACCGTTAAGCTGCGTGCCCAAGAGCGAGGCCGATCGAAGGTTGCCGGAGAAGCCGATGCTTGCCGATTGGCCCGGACGTCCTCGTGCGGCGATCCCCAGAGGCGAATTTCGGTGGGGACGTTCCTTTCACCTAGGTATATCTACCGTTAAGCTGCGTGCCCAAGAGCGAGGCCGATCGAAGGTTGCCGGAGAAGCCGATGCTTGCCGATTGGCCCGGACGTCCTCGTGCGGCGATCCCCAGAGGCGAATTTCGGTGGGGACGTTCCTTTCACCTAGGTATATCTACCGTTAAGCTGCGTGCCCAAGAGCGAGGCCGATCGAAGGTTGCCGGAGAAGCCGATGCTTGCCGATTGGCCCGGACGTCCTCGTGCGGCGATCCCCAGAGGCGAATTTCGGTGGGGACGCCTAGGTATATCTACCGTTAAGCTGCGTGCCCAAGAGCGAGGCCGATCGAAGGTTGCCGGAGAAGCCGATGCTTGCCGATTGGCCGGACGTCCTCGTGCGGCGATCCCCAGAGGCGAATTTCGGTGGGGACGTTCCTTTCACCTAGGTATATCTACCGTTAAGCTGCGTGCCCAAGAGCGAGGCCGATCGAAGGTTGCCGGAGAAGCCGATGCTTGCCGAACGTCCTCGTGCGGCGATCCCCAGAGGCGAATTTCGGTGGGGACGTTCCTTTCACCTAGGTATATCTACCGTTAAGCTGCGTGATCGAAGGTTGCCGGAGAAGCCGATGCTTGCCGATTGGCCCGGACGTCCTCGTGCGGCGATCCCCAGAGGCGAATTTCGGTGGGGACGTTCCTTTCACCTAGGTATATCTACCGTTAAGCTGCGTGCCCAAGAGCGAGGCCGATCGAAGGTTGCCGGAGAAGCCGATGCTTGCCGATTGGCCGGACGTCCTCGTGCGGCGATCCCCAGAGGCGAATTTCGGTGGGGACGTTCCTTTACCTAGGTATATCTACCGTTAAGCTGCGTGCCCAAGAGCGAGGCCGATCGAAGGTTGCCGGAGAAGCCGATGCTTGCCGATTGGCCAGGACGTCCTCGTGCGGCGATCCCCAGAGACGAATTTCGGTGGGGACGTTCCTTTCACCTAGGTATATCTACCGTTAAGCTGCGTGCCCAAGAGCGAGGCCGATCGAAGGTTGCCGGAGAAGCCGATGCTTGCCGATTGGCCCGGACGTCCTCGTGCGGCGATCCCCAGAGGCGAATTTCGGTGAGGAAGTTCCTTTCACCTAGGTATATCTACCGTTAAGCTGCGTGCCCAAGAGCGAGGCCGATCGAAGGTTGCCGGAGAAGCCGATGCTTGCCGATTGGCCCGGACGTCCTCGTGCGGCGATCCCCAGAGGCGAATTTCGGTGGGGACGTTCCTTTCACCTAGGTATATCTACCGTTAAGCTGCGTGCCCAAGAGCGAGGCCGATCGAAGGTTGCCGGAGAAGCCGATGCTTGCCGATTGGCCAGGACGTCCTCGTGCGGCGATCCCCAGAGGCGAATTTCGGTGGGGACGTTCCTTTCACCTAGGTATATCTACCGTTAAGCTGCGTGCCCAAGAGCGAGGCCGATCGAAGGTTGCCGGAGAAGCCGATGCTTGCCGATTGGCCAGGACGTCCTCGTGCGGCGATCCCCAGAGGCGAATTTCGGTGGGGACGTTCCTTTCACCTAGGTATATCTACCGTTAAGCTGCGTGCCCAAGAGCGAGGCCGATCGAAGGTTGCCGGAGAAGCCGATGCTTGCCGATTGGCCCGGACGTCCTCGTGCGGCGATCCCCAGAGGCGAATTTCGGTGGGGACGTTCCTTTCACCTAGGTATATCTACCGTTAAGCTGCGTGCCCAAGAGCGAGGCCGATCGAAGGTTGCCGGAGAAGCCGATGCTTGCCGATTGGCCCGGACGTCCTCGTGCGGCGATCCCCAGAGGCGAATTTCGGTGGGGACGTTCCTTTCACCTAGGTATATCTACCGTTAAGCTGCGTGCCCAAGAGCGAGGTTGCCGGAGAAGCCGATGCTTGCCGATTGGCCCGGACGTCCTCGTGCGGCGATCCCCAGAGGCGAATTTCGGTGGGGACGTTCCTTTCACCTAGGTATATCTACCGTTAAGCTGCGTGCCCAAGAGCGAGGCCGATCGAAGGTTGCCGGAGAAGCCGATGCTTGCCGATTGGCCCGGACGTCCTCGTGCGGCGATCCCCAGAGGCGAATTTCGGTGGGGACGTTCCTTTCACCTAGGTATATCTACCGTTAAGCTGCGTGCCCAAGAGCGAGGTTGCCGGAGAAGCCGATGCTTGCCGATTGGCCCGGACGTCCTCGTGCGGCGATCCCCAGAGGCGAATTTCGGTGGGGACGTTCCTTTCACCTAGGTATATCTACCGTTAAGCTGCGTGCCCAAGAGCGAGGCCGATCGAAGGTTGCCGGAGAAGCCGATGCTTGCCGATTGGCCAGGACGTCCTCGTGCGGCGATCCCCAGAGGCGAATTTCGGTGGGGACGTTCCTTATACCTAGGTATATCTACCGTTAAGCTGCGTGCCCAAGAGCGAGGCCGATCGAAGGTTGCCGGAGAAGCCGATGCTTGCCGATTGGCCAGGACGTCCTCGTGCGGCGATCCCCAGAGACGAATTTCGGTGGGGACGTTCCTTTCACCTAGGTATATCTACCGTTAAGCTGCGTGCCCAAGAGCGAGGCCGATCGAAGGTTGCCGGAGAAGCCGATGCTTGCCGATTGGCCCGGACGTCCTCGTGCGGCGATCCCCAGAGGCGAATTTCGGTTGGGAAGTTCCTTTCACCTAGGTATATCTACCGTTAAGCTGCGTGCCCAAGAGCGAGGCCGATCGAAGGTTGCCGGAGAAGCCGATGCTTGCCGATTGGCCCGGACGTCCTCGTGCGGCGATCCCAAGAGGCGAATTTCGGTGGGGACGTTCCTTTCACCTAGTTATTGCTACCGTTAAGTTGCGTGCCCAAGAGCGAGGCCGATCGAAGGTTGCCGGAGAAGCCGATGCTTGCCGATCGGCCCGGACGTCCTCGGTCTGTGCCATGGCATGAGGTCCCCGGTTTCACTGTACAACGTGTCTCCGAAAAAATATTCAGTTGATGCCCCGCGGCTTGCATAACTGGCATCTTACATGTGTACAGCCCATATAGGGCCCACCTGGATTCGAGCCGTGAGGAAGTGTATACTATAGCGCTCCTCCGTACTAAAGTACGAGGCACGCCAACCTGCTGAAACGTAAGTATCGTCTGTCATAAAGGTTCACAAAGGCAGTTTGCTGCCGTTGCTCTTCCCGCGTCTATGGCGGGTCTTTCCGCCTAGGTCGCCCAGGGTGCCGAGCATGTGTCGATGAAGCCTCAGCCATATCGGGGCCAACAATACTGAGTCCTTATATCCCCTGGACCCCAAGTCATTGCTGCAGCTGGCTGCAGCTACCCGTCCGCAATCACCCGGAGGCCTTTCTCACCCCACAGCCTCAGCAACGTGATCCGGTAACGTTAGGTATCCTCGTGCTTGGCTGGGCGTGGGTCCCTAACGCAGCTGTACAGCCTACCTCTACCTCGCTCAACCCTCAGTACACAGATCCATACACCGGTAGTCGCTTGTCGTGTTTTCCGGGACGGCACCACGGCCATTACAACACCGACCACCCCCACCCAAGTCAACCGAACGGCGCGGCTGCCCGCACCATGGCCCCACCAGCTGCGGAGCTGTGCACGTAAGGCACGCCACGTGACAACGCATAATGTCACAACGCATGACGTCACAACGCATGACATCACGGCAGGCAACACGGCGGAGGAGCGCGAGTGCGCTTCGCCGTACTCACGCCGCCTGCGCAGCAGCACGGCCCCACCGGTCGCGACCCCACCGGGCCGAGTCACGCCTAGGCCTTGGGCGGGTCGCGCCAGAGCCACCTGCGCAAGCGGGTGGGAATGGAATGGGGTTTGCCGGTGCTGATGGCCGCCATCTGTGTGCTAGTGGGTGTAGGCTGCCGGGGTGTAGGCTGCTGGGGTGGGCACGGTAGGTGCCAGTTGGTGGGGTGGGTCCTCGAGGATTACATCCAGCGCCCCAACTGCCATAACGTGATGTGTGGCAGTGGTAGTGTGACGCGGCACGAGCGGCTGGCTAGACGACCGGCGCGCAGCTGTAGGGGCGGGCTGGGGGGCCGCAGGCGAGAGGCGGGATTGTTGCTATTAGCGATCGAGGGGAGGAGGACGAAGGTGGCGATAAGAAGGCGTAGGAGGGCTGCTTCGGTGTGCTAAGCTGCGAGGCTTCAACGGCGTGTCCGTGTAGCACAAAGCCGCGAAACTCCCGCCACGGGAAATGAGCAGTTCGGGCGGCGAAACTCCTTCCTGGGTGCGTTGGTTTACCGTCAAGGCAGGGTGTGTGTTTGTGCCCGGCGGACAGGGGTGCCGGGAGAAGGACAAGTCGTGATACGTGATGCGGTAGCGGCGGCTGAGGGCTGTGCGTGCGCGGGTGTGGCGGGAGTGAGAATCCGGCGGGGAGATGAGAGCAGGTCGGAGAGGCGAGCGGCTGCCAGGCTGACTAAGACCGGAGAGGAGAGGTCGGCCGACGCGGGGAGCAGCCATATTTGGGCGCATCATTGTAAGCATGTGTGAACACACATGAATCATGGGGAGTACCGCTTATTTGCTTTATTATCGGTACCTTCAAGGGAAGAGTCGCTTACTTGCTGTCCGCTAACGTTTGCGGCGCCAAAGCGTGTGTGCACGAGCTTAATCAGGTCGATCCTCAACCTTATGAGGTGTGGGTGTGTCGCGCATGTACGCTGGAGGTGTGTCTGGTTGCAATGACTGTAGGGATGAATGTGCAAACCTTATGGAGCTCCAGGGATGTTGCTTGGCATGCAAGATGGGAGGTGGGGCCAACGGCGGGGCCTCCAGAGACCCCCCCCCGCGAGGGCCACTGACGGTGATGGTGCTCCCAGCGACACGAGTGCCCTTCGATGCGCCCGATATGACTCTTCCGACTGGTCAGGCGCCCACTGCGCTACCATTAGCTGCTACCATACCACGGTACCTGCTGTAGCGGAGGAGGCGAGTTGACGCCCTTAAAACTTTGAGTATTATTGCCGGTATGACCCAGCCCGACCTGTCAATTTTTATCTACTCCTCGAGCGCACCCATTGACTAAGGGCCGCGCCGTGCCGCTGCCACTATACCAGACGTACAGCAATAGCCAGCAACGTCGTTCTAGCATGCATGCCACCCCGTTACACGATAGCTCACATTGCAGATGCACGCCACCTTACGACGCACACACGTGCAAGTAAAAGGGGCCTTCATCTCCGCATCGCAACTCAAGACTGACACGAGATCTAGGAAGCCGCATCACGAAGGCCTCAAATCAGCACGGTCACCTGTGGGACGATATGTTCGTGCACTGAGTACAACAAACCTTGACATTCCGCAACCCATCCCGTCCTCAACCATCCTTACACGGTGTACGCATCCGCGTGGGTATACACTATCATGCAGTAAGCTCCTACTGAGCCCCAAAGGCATTCCACAGCCACGTCACCGATACGCGTGCAGCAAGACACTAACAACCATCCCCCAAGCTCAGTCCCACAGCAGCGTACCGCTGATCTTGCCGTCGTGGAGGTAGGGGGCCCAGGGGGCCAGCCGGTCAGGGGGTTTGGTGGCGGCACCTTGGCCCTCCTGCTTCCCTCCAGCTGATGCTGCCTTCAGGGGGGGTGCTGCCGCGTTACCAAGGCCACTGCCGACGGAGAAGTAAGTGCTAGCCAGGATGGTCCATTTCCACGCTTCCTCCCTGCGGCCGTCCTCACGCCACTTATATGCCGCCAGGCGAACAGGTCCTGGGTTAACGGCGGCTAACACATGCATGCTTGGTGGTAGCCGCAGTACAGCGGGCAGGTCGCAGAAAAGAAACACACCAGCGGCATCCGCTGCCATGCAGCGCTTAACAATGGGTGACCACTCAAACCCATACGATACCGGCCTTACTCCGCTGACGAATTCGCAAGGAAACCAACAAACGCCGTCATTTGCGCTCATCGCCTCCAGCTCCTTCTTGTTGATGAACCAGTCGTATTCCCTGCCCGCGTTGGAGAGTGGAGCCGGCCTGGCGGCAGACGCGTACCAGGCAGAGCTGCAGTCGTACTTGCCCTTAGCTACTGAGGCAATAATAAGCCGTTGGGCATCAGTTGCGGCCACATAATTGCACAGGAAGCGGTGCTCCTTAGCGCTGATGGAGAACCAAGGGATGGCAGGGAGCACAACATGCAGGTAGGTACTGCTCAGCTGGCTCAGTCGTATGAGTTTGAGCAGCTGCTTGCAGGTGGCGTCAGGGGTGGCAGGGTTGCTCTCCAGCCAGCGGGCCAGCACCAGCAGCACGGTTGCCTCGTCGTCGGTGGCGAAGCTGTCGCTGCCCAGCAGCGCCTCCATGGCGGAGGCAGGGAGCGCCTCCATCTGCTTCCGCATCTTGAGGTCGCTCATCAGAGAGGGCGCGTCGCAGAAGGCCCAGGCCAGCAGCTCGCCCAAGCTGGGACCACCCTCCGACACTGCGCCCTTGATGCCAGCAGCCCCACTGTGCCGCAGCAGCTGCAGCCGACAGACATGAAGCGGCCGCCAGACGGCTTTGGGCTCGGGAAGCAGGTGGCGACCGCCATACAGCTCGGCTACGCCAGTCAGTGCCCCGCTGTCTTGCTGCCTCGCTGTGCCGATCGCAACTAGAGCCAGGGCCACGTCACACGCCTCCACACACCCCTCCACTTGCAGGTAGGCGGCCATGCGCCACACCCGCAGCAGCGCAACCGCACTGCTCACGTCCAGCCTGCCAGTGTAGATGAAGCGTAGCGCTGACAGGGCGTGGGGCAGCTCGTCCGCTGCACCAATGGGCACTCGGAGCACTGGCTTACTTCCAGGACCTTTCTCCTGAATCCACCGATCAAACTGGGCGCGGAAGCGAGGCGACCCGCCACAGATGACCAGTGAGTGCGCCGGGAGCGGGTCGCCTATGGCCTCGCCGCCTGCAGCCGTGCTCGCAGGCTGCGTATCCTGGCCTTCGGCAGCTATTTTTTGGCGCTTGCCAGCGGGCTCCTCCTCCCCGCCACAGGCAGGCTGTTCTGTGCCGGCGCAATAGAAAACCACTGAACAATCCGACCTCTCCTCGGCGCCAAACAAGCGAGCAACAAAGGAAGCAAAGCTGACAGACATCGTTGGTGAAACGTGTGAGGCTCTCGCGGAAGAGTGCCCCACTAACGAAGGACTATCCAGTAGTCATTAACGTCATTTGTGTTTATTCTACATGCTCGCGCTCACACATGCCGAATGCGTGTCTTAGTTCATGACTTTCAGCGGTTTCCCTGCAGCAATCACGGAACGATCAGTCAGGGGATCCAAACGGTGCTCCAATGGCGCGGCTGATGACGTTTCCTCAGATCCTTCGTCCAAATGAAGTCCAAATGAAGAACTGGCCGTCCAAGTTTGTAATGATTGGGAAGGACAAAGTGGACTTTGAATCCTTTGAATCCTAGCTGGTAAGGTGTGAGGATTCCACCCCGGTTTCAGTGTACGACGTGTCTCCGAAAAGATTGTTCAGTTGATGCCCCGCGACTTGCATCACTGGCATCTTATATGTGTACAGCCCATATAGGGCCCACCTAACAAACGGGTGATGCACTACAGAAAATTTGCCAGTGAGGAAGTGAGCGTTCCTCCGTATTAGAGTACGAGGCACGCCAACCTGCTGAAACGTAAGTATCGTCTGTCATAAAGGTTCACAAAGGCCGTTTGCTGCCGTTGCTCTTCCCGCCGCCTACGTCGCCCAGGGTGCCGAGCATGTGTCGATGAAGCGTCAGCTATATCGGGGACAACAATACTGAGTCCTTATATCCCCTGGACCCCAAGTCATTGCTGCAGCTGGCTGCAGCTACCCGTCCGCTATCACCCGGAGGCCTTTCTCACCCCACAGCCTCAGCAACGTGATCCGGTAACGTTAGGTATCCTCGTGCTTGGCTGGGCGTGGGTCCCTAACGCAGCTGTACAGCCTACCTCTATCTCGCTCAACCCTCAGTACACAGATCCATACACCGGTAGTCGCTTGTCGTGTTTTCCGGGACGGCACCACGGCCATTCCAACACCGACCACCCCCACCCAAGTCAACCGAACGGCGCGGCTGCCCGCACCATGGCCCCACCAGCTGCGGAGCTGTGCACGTAAGGCACGCCACGTGACAACGCATAATGTCACAACGCATGACGTCACAACGCATGACATCACGGCAGGCAACACGGCGGAGGAGCGCGAGTGCGCTTCGCCGTACTCACGCCGCCTGCGCAGCAGCACGGCCCCACCGGTCGCGACCCCACCGGGCCGACTCACGCCTAGGCCTGGGGCGGGTCGCGCCAGAGCCACCTGTGCAAGCGGGTGGGAGTGGAATGGGGTTTGCCGGTGCTGATGGCCGCCATCTATGTGCTAGTCGGTGTACGGAGCTGGGGTGTATGCTGCCGGGGTGTATGCTGCTGGGGTGGGCACGGTAGGTGCCAGTAGGTGCGATTCTCGAGGATTACACCCAGCGCCCCAACTGCCAGAACGTGATGTGTGGCAGTGGTAGTGTGACGCGGCACGAGCGGCTGGCTAGACGACCGGCGCGCAGCTGGAGGGGCGGGCTGGGGGGCCGCAGGCGAGAGGCGAGATTGTTGTTATTAGCGATCGAGGGGAGGAGGACGAAGGTGGCGATAAGAAGGCGTAGGAGGGCTGTTTCGGTGTGCTAAGCTGCGAGGCTTCAACGGCGTGTCCGTGTAGCACAAAGCCGCGAAACTCCCGCCACGGGAAATGAGCAGTTCGGGCGGCGAAACTCCTTCCCTGGTGCGTTGGTTTACCGTCAAGCTGTCATGCCCCACAGCAGGCATCGCCTGTCGCCGACACCAGGTGTAACACTTCTCGACCTGTTGCTGGGTGGCGCTGGCGCGCGGCACCACAGCCCCGCGGACTGGCGCTGCTGGCAGGCGGGCTGCAGGTTACCAAGCTGCAGGGTCTCAAGTTCCAGTTCCGACCTAGTGACCTGTATGCGACTGATAGGGTCGGCGACATTTAGCCGACCGGGGCGATGAAGCCAGGCGTAGTGGAAATGCGTGAGGTATTCCTGCCAGCGCGCTTGCCTACGCGAAAGGTTCTTCTTTTGATCGAACCAGATAAGAGGGTTATGGTCAGTTATTAACATGACAGATTGCTGGGCAGTTTCCAGGTAAGGACGCCATTCTTCGAGGGCGTTAATTACTCACGACTTTATAGTCAACGAATATAAAAGAAAGTCCTCTTTGTGTACATTATGTCACGCGGGGCCATTAGGGCCTTACGCGCGCCTTACAAAGGCTGCCGGAGAAGCCGATGCTTGCCGATTGGCCCGGACGTCCTCGTGCGGCGATCCCCAGAGGCTAATTTCGGTGGGGACGTTCCTTTCACCTAGTTATTGCTACCGTTAAGCTGCGTGCCCAAGAGCGAGGCCGATCGAAGGTTGCCGGAGAAGCCGATGCTTGCCGATTGGCCCGGACGTCCTCGTGCGGCGATCCCCAGAGGCGAATTTCGGTGGGGACGTTCCTTTCACCTAGGTATATCTACCGTTAAGCTGCGTGCCCAAGAGCGAGGCCGATCGAAGGTTGCCGGAGAAGCCGATGCTTGCCGATTGGCCCGGACGTCCTCGTGCGGCGATCCCCAGAGGCGAATTTCGGTGGGGACGTTCCTTTCACCTAGTTATTGCTACCGTTAAGCTGCGTGCCCAAGAGCGAGGCCGATCGAAGGTTGCCGGAGAAGCCGATGCTTGCCGATTGGCCCGGACGTCCTCGTGCGGCGATCCCCAGAGGCGAATTTCGGTGGGGACGTTCCTTTCACCTAGGTATATCTACCGTTAAGCTGCGTGCCCAAGAGCGAGGCCGATCGAAGGTTGCCGGAGAAGCCGATGCTTGCCGATTGGCCCGGACGTCCTCGTGCGGCGATCCCCAGAGGCGAATTTCGGTGGGGACGTTCCTTTCACCTAGGTATATCTACCGTTAAGCTGCGTGCCCAAGAGCGAGGCCGATCGAAGGTTGCCGGAGAAGCCGATGCTTGCCGATTGGCCCGGACGTCCTCGTGCGGCGATCCCCAGAGGCGAATTTCGGTGGGGACGTTCCTTTCACCTAGGTATATCTACCGTTAAGCTGCGTGCCCAAGAGCGAGGCCGATCGAAGGTTGCCGGAGAAGCCGATGCTTGCCGATTGGCCCGGACGTCCTCGTGCGGCGATCCCCAGAGGCGAATTTCGGTGGGGACGTTCCTTTCACCTAGGTATATCTACCGTTAAGCTGCGTGCCCAAGAGCGAGGCCGATCGAAGGTTGCCGGAGAAGCCGATGCTTGCCGATTGGCCCGGACGTCCTCGTGCGGCGATCCCCAGAGGCGAATTTCGGTGGGGACGTTCCTTTCACCTAGGTATATCTACCGTTAAGCTGCGTGCCCAAGAGCGAGGCCGATCGAAGGTTGCCGGAGAAGCCGATGCTTGCCGATTGGCCCGGACGTCCTCGTGCGGCGATCCCCAGAGGCGAATTTCGGTGGGGACGTTCCTTTCACCTAGGTATATCTACCGTTAAGCTGCGTGCCCAAGAGCGAGGCCGATCGAAGGTTGCCGGAGAAGCCGATGCTTGCCGATTGGCCCGGACGTCCTCGTGCGGCGATCCCCAGAGGCGAATTTCGGTGGGGACGTTCCTTTCACCTAGGTATATCTACCGTTAAGCTGCGTGCCCAAGAGCGAGGCCCATCGAAGGTTGCCGGAGAAGCCGATGCTTGCCGATTGGCCCGGACGTCCTCGTGCGGCGATCCCCAGAGGCGAATTTCGGTGGGGACGTTCCTTTCACCTAGGTATATCTACCGTTAAGCTGCGTGCCCAAGAGCGAGGCCGATCGAAGGTTGCCGGAGAAGCCGATGCTTGCCGATTGGCCCGGACGTCCTCGTGCGGCGATCCCCAGAAGCGAATTTCGGTGGGGACGTTCCTTTCACCTAGGTATATCTACCGTTAAGCTGCGTGCCCAAGAGCGAGGCCGATCGAAGGTTGCCGGAGAAGCCGATGCTTGCCGATTGGCCCGGACGTCCTCGTGCGGCGATCCCCAGAGGCGAATTTCGGTGGGGACGTTCCTTTCACCTAGGTATATCTACCGTTAAGCTGCGTGCCCAAGAGCGAGGCCGATCGAAGGTTGCCGGAGAAGCCGATGCTTGCCGATTGGCCCGGACGTCCTCGTGCGGCGATCCCCAGAGGCGAATTTCGGTGGGGACGTTCCTTTCACCTAGGTATATCTACCGTTAAGCTGCGTGCCCAAGAGCGAGGCCCATCGAAGGTTGCCGGAGAAGCCGATGCTTGCCGATTGGCCCGGACGTCCTCGTGCGGCGATCCCCAGAGGCGAATTTCGGTGGGGACGTTCCTTTCACCTAGGTATATCTACCGTTAAGCTGCGTGCCCAAGAGCGAGGCCGATCGAAGGTTGCCGGAGAAGCCGATGCTTGCCGATTGGCCCGGACGTCCTCGTGCGGCGATCCCCAGAAGCGAATTTCGGTGGGGACGTTCCTTTCACCTAGGTATATCTACCGTTAAGCTGCGTGCCCAAGAGCGAGGCCGATCGAAGGTTGCCGGAGAAGCCGATGCTTGCCGATTGGCCCGGACGTCCTCGTGCGGCGATCCCCAGAAGCGAATTTCGGTGGGGACGTTCCTTTCACCTAGGTATATCTACCGTTAAGCTGCGTGCCCAAGAGCGAGGCCGATCGAAGGTTGCCGGAGAAGCCGATGCTTGCCGATTGGCCCGGACGTCCTCGTGCGGCGATCCCCAGAGGCGAATTTCGGTGGGGACGTTCCTTTCACCTAGGTATATCTACCGTTAAGCTGCGTGCCCAAGAGCGAGGCCGATCGAAGGTTGCCGGAGAAGCCGATGCTTGCCGATTGGCCCGGACGTCCTCGTGCGGCGATCCCCAGAGGCGAATTTCGGTGGGGACGTTCCTTTCACCTAGGTATATCTACCGTTAAGCTGCGTGCCCAAGAGCGAGGCCCATCGAAGGTTGCCGGAGAAGCCGATGCTTGCCGATTGGCCCGGACGTCCTCGTGCGGCGATCCCCAGAGGCGAATTTCGGTGGGGACGTTCCTTTCACCTAGGTATATCTACCGTTAAGCTGCGTGCCCAAGAGCGAGGCCGATCGAAGGTTGCCGGAGAAGCCGATGCTTGCCGATTGGCCCGGACGTCCTCGTGCGGCGATCCCCAGAAGCGAATTTCGGTGGGGACGTTCCTTTCACCTAGGTATATCTACCGTTAAGCTGCGTGCCCAAGAGCGAGGCCGATCGAAGGTTGCCGGAGAAGCCGATGCTTGCCGATTGGCCCGGACGTCCTCGTGCGGCGATCCCCAGAAGCGAATTTCGGTGGGGACGTTCCTTTCACCTAGGTATATCTACCGTTAAGCTGCGTGCCCAAGAGCGAGGCCGATCGAAGGTTGCCGGAGAAGCCGATGCTTGCCGATTGGCCCGGACGTCCTCGTGCGGCGATCCCCAGAGGCGAATTTCGGTGGGGACGTTCCTTTCACCTAGGTATATCTACCGTTAAGCTGCGTGCCCAAGAGCGAGGCCCATCGAAGGTTGCCGGAGAAGCCGATGCTTGCCGATTGGCCCGGACGTCCTCGTGCGGCGATCCCCAGAGGCGAATTTCGGTGGCGACGTTCCTTTCACCTAGGTATATCTACCGTTAAGCTGCGTGCCCAAGAGCGAGGCCGATCGAAGGTTGCCGGAGAAGCCGATGCTTGCCGATTGGCCCGGACGTCCTCGTGCGGCGATCCCCAGAGGCGAATTTCGGTGCAACACAAATTTAACGACAAACATAGGGAGCGCTTATCCGACGGGGAACACGATAAGATCCGACGGGCTGTCATCCCCGTCAGCAAGCTGCAAGAAGTGCTTGTCCCCGCCGAATGCAACAGCGATAAACATGTACAAAACTAAGCTGATGGTTGGAGTCGCCGGAGCGCTGCCGGGTACACCCCAGTAGAGTAGAGTCACACACCCCAGTGGAGTAGAGCGGAGCTGAGTACTAATCGAGCTAGCTGCTTCAACTTGAAAACTAGTAAGTTAAAAGACAGAATCTTTTACATAGTTAGCGCGAACAGTGGCTTTCATTTGCCGCATTATGGGATGCGTTGCTGTCGGCCCATAGACCGCAACCTGCAATTCTTGAGGGCCTACAGCGCATAACCATGTCGTTTGGGTACACCTCACACAAATATATTAAGTTGTCAGGGTTACGCGACCGTACGCTAGAGGTTGTGAGGGGTTGCACCCCTAACGTTACATACCCTTTCCTATTGCTGGGCCTTTGGGGAAGTCGGATGCTTGAAGCCATTGTGCTTGTGATGCACACCTTATTGTTGTTTGTCCTTGCTAGTGTACGTGCCCCAGGGAAAACGCCCATACCCGCTCGAGGGGCCTTCCAAGGCTCCCTGGTCGCTCCCGCAGGCGCAGAAGCATGTGCGTGCAGCCCCCAGGCGTGGTCGTACACGTGCAGGCATGCCCAGGCATGCCCAGGCATGCCCAGGCACGCCTGTGGCCATTGGGATGGATAGGCCCAGGCACGCTCCCCAGGAAAACGCCCATACCCGCTCGAGGGGCCTTCCAAGGCTCCCTGGTCGCTCCCGCAGGCGAAGGAACCAGTTGGGTAATGGTGTTTATTACACGCATCGGAACAGAAATCTTGGAGCCGCAGGATGAAACGCGCCGGAAGATCCGTGCGCATTATGGTATGTAGGACATCAACAGTACATTGTGGGAAGGGAGCCTGCCGTCCATACTGCAATCCACAGCGTTGCTTAACGCCGTGCATCTAGCGACGCCACAAAGCGCGCAGTCGGCATCGAAATGGGATGCAACGGCCCGTGTGGCCTCCGCGGCATCCACATCGCCCAGGAGCGCTCCCGGAACCAGCTCTACCGGGCGATGAGTCGTCAGACAGAGCTCACGCCCTGGGCACCACGGCAGCAGGCCCCGAGTCGGCAATACTACGAACAAGCGCATCTACTCGCAGAAGCGTGCATCGAGAAAACAACCCCGCAGCGCATGACACAGGCTAATCGGTGTGCGCCTGGTCATTTTGAACCAAAGCGTTCCCTAGCGTTCCAACATCATTGGGCGGTGTCCTGCTGGCCTACGACATTTCAATCCAACCGCAGAATCACTGCGTCCGGCCAAGGAGGTTAGGCCAGGCCAGTAGTGTGAGGCCGCATCAGCCGGCCGCCGCGAACAGCAGCATATCAAACCCGCGTGTCTGAACCTAACCAACGTATGATGTTCGCAAGCACTCAATTGCGAACGGCGAAGCACGCTTGGCTTCAGGCTATAGAAGAAACGTCAGACAGCAGGCGCCGAACTAACCATCGCGTCCGCAGCCGACCGTGGCGGCGGCGGCAGCCGCGCGCGCAGCGCCCATCGCCGTGCCCACGTCCACAACCAGCGGCCGCACCTCCGACGGCGGCCAGAGGCTCCGGAACCCGTGCCGTACATCATCGTACGACAGGGTGTCCTGCGCGAAGAAGCATATCTTCTCGCCGGCCTTGCCCGCGTCCTTGACGACCAGGCGCCGGTGGCTTCGCCCCGCGACCACCAGCCCGCGGCTCAGCAACGCGGACAGGCCGCGTCATGGCAACACGCGCCGAAAGTCACACGGCCCGCGAAGGAACCTTTCCATGGCCGGCCGAGCCGCTGCAACGCAGCCATGCAGCAAATGCGGTAGCCATCCAGCCAATGCAGAAATAGTTCTTTGGAGACAGCGCTTCGAGGTCTGCACGATCTGGATCCCGCACATGCGACAACAGCCACGGACCGCGGCGGCCGCCAAATCATCCCTTGCGTCGTCAATCAGTTTCAACACCGGCCAAGCACCAGTACGGTCAGCCCACTCGCCAGTGCCTTATTAACCTCGTTTCATTAACCTCGCTTCGAAACTACGACATCAGAGGAACTAGGGGCATTTGTACGACAGAATACGTGACCTCCAAACAATGTAGCACCTCAAGTTCATCGGCCTACAGGCCAGCTACGGCGAGATGCATCTGTTCCAACAGCAGGTGCCTACACCCATCCAGCGCCTAGCCAGGACCCAAGACCCTCCAAAAGTATTACCGATTCAGCTCCGACCCGGCCGTGCTGCTAACGGAGTCCAACAGGGCGCCGCTACGCGCTGGAACCGCGCCCACTAAACGCCAGCCCAGCGGCCCCGGCGTGTCCATGGCAGTGTCCCCAGCGTCACCAGTCGTAAGATACACGTCTTATGGATCAGACCCTGGTCAGAGTGCAACAGCCATCCCTCACCACCACCGGCCTACACCACCCACATCGCGCCCCTGCGCCCACCCGTCGCTCCCATGCTCCTCTGGCCCGCACAATGCTCATCGCGCCCACCCAGCATGCTCCCCTGGCCTTGCTACGGCGCCGACGCCTAGCGCATTGCCTACTCCGAGCTGTGCCCAAAGACTTCCTTTGTTCAGAGATACAGGATTCAGTTCCAATTTTTTGTTCGTGCGGAGTGTTCCTCGCGGAGACAGCGGCTATCAGGTTGCGACAAGCGGTCAGCACTCGCAGCCGCCGGAAACGCCCCAGATGGCCTTCATGGCCCGCAGCTGAAAGCACGCCCTCATGAGGGAGGGGCCACATGGGAAGTACGGGTACGACTGCACGCAGCACTTGGCAAACCTGCACGCAGGGCAGGGGCACGCGGAAGGAGGCTTTCGTGAGGAGAGGTTCCGGAGCGGACCGGAGCCGGGTTCAGGGTGCTGCACTGCGCCGCGCCTTGACCGGGTGATACAGCACCACCAGCGGGGGTCCCAGGTATAGGCTGCCGCTGAGGCTTCAGGTGTGGGGCTTGGAAACTGGGTTTCGGAGAGCCCTGCTGGCCGAGGCCGCGGGGTCGGGTTGCGTTGTACGACACAGGTGCGGGGACCACTGCCCTGCGTCAGAAGCCTGACGCGGCCACGACTCACTCCTTGGGTTTAAGGATGCGCATGGCCGCTACTCCGATGGTGCAGCTGTACAGCAGGTGGGTCTTCTGGAGAATGCTGCGCACGCGCTTGAGCAGTGCCGTCTGCGGGTCAGGGGGTGGTGGCGGGGAGGGCGGGGTGGCGGGAAGGTCGGGGCCCGGGAAGGTGGCACGCAGGGGCACGCCAAGGCTAGCAGCCGACACGGGGCCGGGACCGGGGAAGGCAACGGCGGCTGCATGGGGCGCGAGTGTAGTTTGTAGTTGAGGCGTTGGATGCAGGGGCGCGCAGGCGGGTTGGCGGGGGTCGCGACGGAGCAGTGCGACCCCGCGGGAGGAGGTGGAAGAGCCCCGCCGACCGCCGGTCCCGGGGCGCACAGACATGCTGATGGTGGACTCGCGACCTGGCTGCCAAGCACCACCCAGGTACAGGTTGCTGAAGCGTATTCCTTCGTCTCGTTCTCCCGCCCACGTTCGCACCGTCCCTTCCCCCCTGCCGCAGCATGCATCTCCAGACGGCTGTCCTAAACGGTTTTCCCTTTCGTACACAGATTTTCCTTGCCTCCCGCCCTGTCGCACCTGCTGCAGCATGAACGCAAGCCCGGAGTCGGAGCAGTGCTTCCTGCTGATGGTGTCCTGCCGCTCCACCAGCTCAGCCAGGTCGCGCTGCGTGTCCTGCAGCTCCGCGCGGAAGGAGCCGTGCAGCAGGGTGTACGAGTGGAACAGGTTCTCCATCTCGGCCACCTGGCCGGGGCCCACCGTCATGAACCTGTGGAGGGGAGGGCAGGGCGGGGAAGGCGAGGAGGGCAGGGAGGGGAGGGCAGGGCGGGGAGAGCAGGGTGAGGAAGGCGAGGCGCAGGGAGGGGAGGGCAGGGTGAGGAAGGCGAGGCGCAGGGAGAGGAGGGCAGGGCGAGGAAGGCGAGGAGGGGCAGGGCGAGGAGGGCAGGGCGGGGGGGCAGCGGGGCATGAAGGTGCGATGCCAGTGATCCGGTGAGGGAGCCCCGACTGCTAGGGTGGTGGTATCGTCGAGTGGAGCGCAGGAGCCGACAAATCAGGCCAGGGCTGTGCCATGTGCCCTAAACAGCAGCCACTACCCGGCACTACATGCCACAACGTGCGGGCTGCGTTGATCGTAACCCCGCCCTGGAGCCCGGTCCGCCCCGCCGCCGCCACCCACTTGATCACGTCCATCCAGTGCTGCTCGGTTGGTTCTACGTAGGCATTTGTCTCGAAGTTGAGTCCCTTGAGGCGCAGCTGCGTCAGAGGCTGGAAGACGCTCACCAGCGTGGTGCGTACCCAGCAGGCCGCCACCAGCTGCCAGGTGTGGACAGCCAGGCGGGCGGGGGGCCGGAGATCAGCAGGAGACCAAGGAGGAGTAGGGCAGGAGCTCGTATGGCGAAGTGGGAGGACATAAGAGAGGCGACTCAGTTGACACGCGACTCTGTTGGGAATGCCTCAAAAAGCAGGACCGCCTCCGAATCTACGCGTCCTTGTTCGGCCGCCCATATCTTCTCCGCCCCGGGCCGAGTACCCTCCCCCCCCCAGTCGAGCTGCCCACCTGCACCAGGCGGGCCTCCGCAAGCGGGTTGGGCACCGAGTCCTCAAGCGCCAGGAGGGCCAGGGACAGGTTCTGAGGGGGGGGGGGCGGGTGCGCGGGCGCAGGGCGAGGTTGGGGGCGGGGAGAGAGCAAGATGCCGCGGATGTGAGGACAGCGGAACGGGATGACGAGCGCCGATGCAGGGTGCAGAGCGAGACTAGGCGCCTGCGATCCACGATTATGGTACGATTATGGTACGGGTATGGTACGAGTATGGTACGAGTATGGTACGGGTCCTAGGCTGGAAACGCAGCGTAGCGTCGCCGACAGTGCACGCGGCGTTTTTGAGAGACAAGGCGCAGCGTCCTTTGCAGCGCCAGCCCCCGACGGCCGCAGCCACCTCCCCCGCCAGCTCCCCCCACCTGCAGGTGCTCCTTGTACCAGGACATGTACGTCTCCATGGTGCACCGGCGGGCCCAGTCCAGCAGCTGCGCGGCCTCGGGGCTGCCGGGACCCGCAGCGAGCACCTCCGACGGCGTAAGGCCCAGCCCCAGACCCAGGCGGGGACCCAGGGGCGCAGCCCCTGCACCCGCGCCTGCAGCGCCCGCTGCTGACGTGGACGAGCCAGCAGCCCCGCCTGCCGTTGCAGCGGACTGCCCCAGCACGGCCGCCTCGCCTGCGTGCGGCGCGCCGCGAGCCGCAGCGCTCGCAAAGCTGCCGACCCCGTTCAGGAGGCTCAGCACGACGCTCTGCCGCTCAACCGCCACCTCCAGAATCTCCACCCGCTGCATGAGCGTAGCGTGCTCGTGCTGCAGCGCCTCCAGCTCGGAGAGCTTGCCGGCCACCTCCGCCTCCAGGGCGGCGAACACCGCCTTGGTGCGTGCGCTCCGAGTCGGCCGGCCGCTCGCGCCCATGCCGCCGGAGTTGCGGGTCCCGCTGGTCAGCGCCGCCTTGCCCACGTGCGCGTGCCCGTGCGCATGGGACACAGGAATACCCCCCCCATGATGCTGTCCGTGCCCATGTCCATGTCCATGCCCATGGGCATGGACTGTGAGGTGTGCTCCCGAAAGAGCATGGGAGCTGCTTTTCCGGCGGGGCCGATTATCATGGGCTGCTGAACCGGGCGCCCTGGACATCGACGCGAGCCGGTGAGGCTCGCAGCTGTCATCACGGCAGGACCCACCTGACCCTAGGTCGCCGGTACTGTGCGCCATGGGGGCTAGGGCGCAGTCGCCGCTGCTGCCGCTGCTGTTTCGAGTGAAATGAGGGGCAACAGACAGAGCCGCGGTTCCGCTGGAGGCAGCGAGGGTTCCGAACTCAGCTAGGCCGCCTACGGCGCCGACGGCGGCGCTGTTGAAACCGCTGCCGTTTCCGCAGATGGCTTTGGCAATTAGCTGCTCCAGGGAAGGCACGTGGTGTATGCGGCCTGGCAGGGCCCCGCTGAAGCCCTGAAAGCTGATAGCGGGTTGCTCTGGGGGCGCCGCGGGGGGCATTGATGGGGCTGCAGCGGCGGGAGGGGGCGTGCCGACGTACGATGAGACGGTGCCATGGCTGGGAACACGGGCGCCTGCGGAGGATGTCTCCATCATCGAGTCCGAGCTGGCCGTAGCGGTGGTGCCCCCGATGAAGTAGCCATTCAGCTCGGTCAGAAGGCCCTGGGCTCGGCTAAAGGGCACAGTGAACGACGCCGCATCAAAGGGTGCGCTAGCAGAGGTCGAGGCTCCGTTTCCGGCAAGCTCGCCTCCTATGCCCGCCAGAAGGCCCGTGCCGGGCGCTGCTGCCGCCGGCAGGCTGGTGGTGGTCAGTGCACGGAGCTGCGCGCTGCTGTGACTCAATGAGTCCGAAGGCGAGTCCGTGAATGCAAGGCTGTTGTCCTCGCTGGGGTGGCTTGAGGGGCGTGAGTTCAAGGAGGCGCATGACGAGTCGCCGCCGCGAACGCCGTGCAAGTGCTGCTGCTGCTGGCGTGTCGCTGGCACGCCCGAGGCTGTTCCGGGCTCAGCCGTGTCCGCGGCTCCAGCGCCCGCCTCGGCATCCATTTCGGCCCCATTCTTAAGCTGCTGCTGTTGCTGCTGTTAAAATGCAAACGGGGAAACATGGTCGGGTGGGGGGCGCGCGCAAGATGATTTGTTTCAGTCAAAACACGTGCAGATGACCAAGATGTTCAATAAAAAAACTTTCGTGCTGGCCTTCGGCCTCTCTAGCAGGACCTCACCTGGAACTCGAATTGCATGCCGTAGTCACTTAACGTGTTGAAGGCATCAATCATTACACTCTCTTCATCTTGCTTCCCTGCATCAGTTGCACCCGTTTGCGGTTGGACGCGTATTCTCAAGTGCGCATGCAGTCAACCGCTATGGAAACTTCAAGGGAACACACGCGACGTGCCCAACATACCAATCCAATCTTCAAGCCAGGTATAAAAATTCGGGTCGTCTTGGAACATGTCCGCCTGTGCTGCATATTTGAGTGCCGCAAGACCACCTGTGGGTGGTCCTGCCCCGAAAGGCGACACCGCAGGGCCCCCCGATGGCAGGGTGACCATGGCGGTGTCTGCCATAGCCCCTTGAAGCAAGTAAATCCAAGAAAGGAGAGGTGCGGGAAATTCAATGCGCGTCAGAAACGGAGCGACGCTAAGAAATCCTTCCGTAGGGCTTGCGGGGCTAATGCAAAATGTGCGGCAAGGAGGTCTCTGCCACGTGCCAGTGGGGAGCCAGTCTTTCAGGGTGTCAACCCATTACGAGGATTATGCACCTGAATATACGGCAATGTCGTATGATAGGGCGAAGGCGCGAAGCGCTTCATTTCGGGATTAATGTTGCGAATCGTTTACTCTCCAACGATTACGAACCATACTTGTCAAGAATAGACGCGGGCAATGTACCGGTAAGGGCTTTTCGCTTTTGTCATACAGTCTCACCGTGCAATCTCGCAATCTTGCGTCTCGTCTTTAACAGACATATAAAAATTCGGGGTAAAATAAAGGGGTAAATGTGTGACCGAGTCTGTCTGGCAAGCTTCGGCAGTGCCGACCCTCGCAGCGAAGGACGACGCCGAATTGCAGACGGCACATACAACTATCCCACACAATTGATGCGTAGTTGACGCGATCATGGCTTACATCTGCGTTGGATGCAATCGAGGGCCCTCGACGTCTTCGACCTGCGACGACCTTCTCAAGCCTAACCTCCACAGCCCTCGCAGGTGAAGACCGCGACTTATACAAACCTGCATCCTTCATGTCGACGTTTAGCAAATACTTGAGTGCAGTCGCTTCGGATTCCGCGGCTGGCCCTCTCGTCTCACCGTGCGGCCCCGTGGCTCCCTCGCTGCCCGTGCACGCCTCTTGCATATTATATACAAATTGCTTCGAATACCGGTTAAAACGGGTTGGTCTTCGAATGCTTAATTGACGCCTTCGATCGAAATGCAGCAATGTGGGAATACCGAATGACAGGCTTGACACCCAGAGTGCCACAGAGGCACCCAGAGGAGGCCAGAGGGCGGAGTCCTGAGACGAAACCCGTAGGTCGGCACTGGAAAATAAAGTCGGAAAGGAAACGCTCGGTATGCTCGTTTGGAAAGGTTTGAAAAGCGGTTGAAAATGCTTGCTGGAGAACTTGTTTTAGGGATGTAAAGGCCGGAGTTCTAGTGTCGCCCCCCAGCTCCTATGTCTAGCCGAGCTCCGACAAGAACCCCTAGCGACCAGAGGGCGGAGGGGGCAGAGGCGGGAGCCACGCTGAGCCTCAACCAACCGGGGCCGAGGTGCCAGTGCAGGCGGACGGGCAGCAAATGAAATGGCTGGAATGGCTGGTTGTTGTTGGTAAGTGTTACAGTGGGCTCCAGACCTTAAAAGGTAGAGCCATCGGGCGCATCGCCCGACACTGAAAGAGACAAGGAAAGCAAGGAAAACCGACGGTTCCGAAAGGCAAACCACCCAGAGCCTCACAACCGAGAGCCCAGAGGAAACAGCAAGCACCAATACACAGGGGGAGGCTGGTGTGAGTGGGGCGCCGGCAAAGCCATCTGGGGCTCCGATAGGGTGTCGATGGCGCAAGTGCCGGAGCTGTCACATTATCCGGTTTGATTGCTGCGAAGTAACGTCTGCCTCACATCTGCAAACAAAGGAACACATGGTGCTGACCTAAGGCTTCTCTCCTGCCTCGCTGTTTTAGATGTTTGTTACGGCGCGCTGCGATGGAGTTAGGTAGGAGCTCAAGGATCTTAGGAACGACGACCAGGGTGCACCACAGCAGGCTACAGTGGCGTTGACCTGGGCAATGGGGACGGGCAGGTGCACTTTGGATGCTCCTCGTTTCCCAAGCCCTACCAAGGATCCAGCAGCAGCATACAACCCGAGAGTCCACGCTGCCATTACACACCTTCGCCCGCTTACTTGGAGCCAACTTCACATATGTGTATATGCCAAGCAGCTCCACTAGTATCGGTATTGTCCATCTTGTAGGTCTTAAATCGAGTGCACGCCTTTGGCATCGCCTCGACATCCAGTCGCACATGGGCATCGCAGGCCTGCCGCCGATGTCCCAATCCTATCGGCCTACGTAACCACTATCGAAAAAGAAAGCCCACTCCCTGTGCTCATTCTCCGCGAAGGACACCATTGGATTCATTACAAGCTAAGTTCCGCAACAGCCCAAACGAGCATGGTACAGGGGTATACTGCCAGACCAGAAGAAAACCATGCCACAGACCACACCATGCGCTCTGCACACCCCTGCTACGGGGCGAACATATGCACCCCGCATTTTGCTGAGGGGATTTTACTTCGCTACAGCTGGGCGCGTAGCTAAGGCACGCAAGCTGCACAACCGAGATCCATACATGTCTGCAACAGCGACGCAAGACTAAACTCCCCTCGAAAACGGGCACCAATGGTAAGTTATTAATGCTATCCCTTGCGTCCAGCGGGTCCCGAAGAAGCAACCCGTTGGGGTTCCCGCTTGCATACAGGCACGCCGCCGTCACAGCGGAAACGATGTATGTGTCGAAGAGAGTCTTCCAGTAAACACGACAGGCTGCACCACCAAAGCTGCTGGCAGAGCGAGGCACACGCACCCCATTGGTGGCCCCTACTGCCCTGACCGCAAAGCCCCATGACCGTCACCAATCTGGGCGGTCTTTCGAAATGCCGAAAGCCAGCCTTGCCTGCCGTCTTTCCTAGTGCGCAAACCGTTGCAATGCCTGCTATCTATCTGCAGCATCCTGAGTTGCCCTGTACGGCGCTTGGGCTGCCTGACGTCAGCTTGATTGGCTGTGCCGCTGAGAGCTGCTGCTGCTGCAGCAGCTGTTGGTTGGCCTGCTCGCCCTGCATCCTGACCAGCACGTCTTTGGCCACGGCTATGAACGCCTGCGCCGGGGGACGGAGATGCATCAGGAAAGGACCAGGCATGGGAAGCTCGAGGCGCCATCAACTGGGGTTAGCAGGTCACACTGCAGCTCACTTGCCGAGGCCCTTCCTCCTCATTTGGCACCCCCATGGCCCAACCATGCGAAGATCCTTGACCCAGATCAGGCTCACCTCCTCCACGTGCACATTGTCCTTGGCGCTGGTCTCGAAGAAGCGGAACCCAAACTCGTCCGCCAGCGCCTGGCCGCGCACGGTGGAGACCACGCGCTTGTCGTCCGATAGGTCTAGCTTGTTGCCGACCAGGATCTGAGCGCGCGACCCACACAACCATGCCAATGGCAGATGGACAGCAATGGGGACGCAGCTCAACACAGGAGGAGGAGACAGGGTACCGCAGCGAGGTGGGCTTACTAATCGAGGCAGGGATGTGTTGCGGTGAGCAGGAGTATGGTTGATAAGGCCCTAGGGGGTGATGCGGTACTTCATACCAGTACAACTTTCCAGAATTGGCGAGTTGCAAACTGAAATGTCGTGGTTACGGCTTAAGCAGATGCTTGCGAATTCCCTCTCCTGCACACAGTCGCGGCCCATACCCCGAAACCTACCTTGTTCACATTGTCGGAGGCATGCTGTTCGATATTGCGCATCCAATTCCGCACGTTGTTGAAGGACGCCTCGTCCGTGATGTCGTACACGAGGATGATGCCCTGAGCTCCCCGGTAGTAGGCTGCGCAGGGTCGTACCGGGTGGGACAGGGCGGGACACGCGATCGGGATCCAGGTAGGTGACGAGTTGGGCCAGTCAGGGTGCACAATTTCTGACTTGGAGCGCCTTTATATGTGACCATCTTGGGCCGGCCAGCGCTCAAGCCTGAGCAGGCGCAGGACAATACTAAGGGAGCCAAACGCACATCGGCCGGAGAGCATGTACCCACCCAGCTTTGCCCCGCATACCCACAGGTGCCCTTACGGCTGCCCCCTTCGCTTTAGATGGCTTCCACAAACGAAATGGCCTGAAGAAACCGTGTCCGGCGGCGGCGGCCGATGCCCCGCGACATGTTTCCCTTGCCTCTGCCTGTCGCTAACTCATCACATAGCGACTCATCCCTTTTACCACTTGACAGTCCACCAGAACTCATGCCGCCCCATCTGTGTCATCTAATGAGCCTTGCTACGAGTAATCGAGCTTTCCATGGCGACTTAGTCCTTTGAGTAGGCCCCTACCCACAATAGCTGTGCCATGGGCTCAATAGCCACTTCAGCAACTGGTACGCACTCGGAATGCGCCCTACATAACTTGGGTACAGGACCACCGCAGGTGGCAAACGCACGCCTGTAAACGCTGAACTAGCTGCTCTTTCATGGTAGCCCTCTTGAATCCCCAAGTGCCAAGACAGGACGCACAGGAGATAAAAACACCAGGTGGACACAGGCGAGGGCCGACTGCTGCAGGGAAGCCCCACATGCGTGGTGCGCGGAGGCGGAGGGAGGGTGTTGCAGGCCTGCGGAGCCGCACCCCGTAACACCTGGCGGTCGGCCTGCCCGTTTGGAGGTTTTGCGCGGCATTCAAAGCGCTACAAGGGAAATTCAAGGCATCATACATCAAGACGTCCCGCCGTGGTAGAGTAATGAAACCCCCAACCCTTGCCACCCACCACTGGTAATAGTCCTGAACCGCTCCTGGCCCGCAGTGTCCCAAATTTGTAGCTTGACAAGCTTCCCTTCCACGTCAACCTTTTTAATCTTGAAGTCAATGCTGGACGTGAAAGGCGTGAAGGAGTGAAAGCTCGGCTTCTCATAGCTATCACTTAACTTATCGCTGCCTGGCGCTTACCCTATCGTCGTAATGAATGACGACGTAAACATATCATCGGTGAACCGCAAAAGTAAGCATGACTTGCCCACGCCTGCACAGCGATGGGGAAGCTCCATAGGCGTCAGGAGCTGCAGCACCCTGCCCGCTCCTTAGCAGCAAATGGTCCTCGCGGAGCGCATAGCTTACCGCTATCTCCTACAAGAAGCAGCTTTATTAGGGCGTCGAAGTCGCCCCGACGCCCCGCCATCGTCACGAACCAACACCTGAACCTACGTCCTAACTAAACCTTTGCAGGCGATATCGCACGAGCAAAACCACGTTGTTCCGATGCGAATTGCAGCTCTTGCCCTGATGTGGTGTGGTCAAAGGGCTGTTGTGTCGCTTACGGAGCCTTTTGCAAATGCTATCCTGAATACTGCCCTGAGACTTTACACAGACACGACTGAGTTCAGGAAGCAAGTTGCTACAGGCGCCAATGACTTGGATACTACCCCGGCCGCAAAGCTTCCTAGTCGGTCGTACGGAACAAAACAATTGTTGATTTGTTGTCCTTACCACAGATAGGATTGCACGTCACACGGGCTTCAATTGAAAGCTATATCTCCGTCCACGGGTGTTAAGTTCAGCACGCAGGCCACCCTTGTCACGCATACACACCCACGCGAATAAGGAGACGTGGGTGAGGGGTGGGTGCATGTACGTTTTGCATGCATCCTCACAGGGCATTCACGCATAGCATTGTCCCCTTTGCTGTCTTCAAGGTCAAAATCATCTCTTAAACCGTTCGAGGATTGCATCTCGTCGTGGTGTATGGACACCGCAGCAGAGGCATTTACCTGGCGACCCAACACCCCGACCCGCCTAGCCGACCAACAGGAACTCTTAACGAGTGTGTTGTACGCCATTTACAGGCACATGTGGTGGCGCCAATATAAGAAAATAAGAACGGAACTGGCCGCTGCGCGTCGGGTCTCAGCGCCCGCCCGCCACACAGCCCCTGCCTGCCCCACGTGCCCCGCCACTCGTCCCTCCCGCCCGTCGCCAACTCCGCCCCCTCATCCCAGACCGGCGCTGGCGCCGCCCCCCTTGCCGCTCCACGGCTTCGGACCTACGCGGGACGCCTTGGCGGACTGTGTCTTGCTGCGTCCCCGCCACTTGTGCGGGTCGTTCTTGTTCAGACGCCGTGCGTCCCGGCAGCCGGTGCCTCCCTCCCAGAAGCGGGTGCGGCGACCTGTGAGGGCAGTGGAGTGGCCGTTCGTCCGTCAGGACGACGAAAATCAGCAGCAGCGTCAGCAGCAGCGTCAGCAGCAGCAGCAACAGCGTCAGCAGTTGTTGCCCAAGCCCCGGCGCCGGCGCCACGAAGCTTCCTCAGCCAGTCCCCCCGCCGTGCTGAAGGACCGGCCCGACGCACCACTGGGGTTGGCCGCTGACCCCGCCAGCTGGCGCCCACACGCCTTGCAGCCCAGCGCTACCGGCTGCTCCGTGGAGCAGAAGCCGCACACCATGCGCTGCGCCCAGCGGACAGGGTGGCCGTCAGGCACCGCCTCCTCGTGGCACAGGTCGCAGGGGAAGCGCATGCCTGGTCGGCGAGCCGGGGATGGAGGGTTGGCGGTTAGCCGTTGACGGTTGAGGTTGCGAGCTGACAGTTGACGGTGTTGCGGGTTGCGGGCTGAAAGTGCGGGGATTGGATATGCGCAGATGTGGATGATGGGAGCACAGCCTCAGTGGCGCATTGCTTCGCCAGGAGCGCCAGGCCCACGCCACATCCATGCACCGTATAAGGCCGGACTCGCCGGGCCAGGCCACGCTGCCTTCCCCACAACCCACAACCCCAACCCACCACAGCACGGGAAGCGCAGCAAGCGATACGAGTGGCGGTAGTGCTTGCAGGTGCCAAGGGCCGGCAGCGGCTGGCCAGGCCGCAGGGTGCCCGCGCCGCCACCACCGCCGCCACCACCGGCCACGTCGCCACGAGGCCGCCGCGTAGCAGCGCGAGCAGCGCCGCCGCGGGATGCCGCGGGTGGGCCCCTCGGGATGAACGACACCGCCGCCACCGAGAGGAGGAGCTCCTTGTGACAGCTGCTGCAAGTGCGCGTGAAGGGCATGCCCACCTGCGCCGCATGGGGCCCCACACCACACGCAGCCAGCGTTCAACCCCTAGTGCAGCAAGCGGCCGACGCCAATCGCTGGTGTGTGTGGGGAGACCGTAAGCGGTAGGACGAGCACCCCTTGGGCGACATCGTGGCCGCTACATTCACGCCGCCATCGCCCACAAACTCCCTCGCACCCTGCCACTGCACCCACGACAGCGCATGCAGCGTTTTGCGAATAGGTACCTGCCACACCAGCCTTCGCCTTCGCGTTCGTCTTGCTGCACCCGTCACGCATACGGTCCACCTGGTAGCCCCCTCACCCGCCCGCCCGCACCTGCACCTCCCGAAGGCTCATAACGGCGCTGCACTCGCCGCACTGCCCGGCCATCATTGAGGGAAGCAGGTCCAGGGGCATGCAGCCCTGCGCGGTGGGGAAGGGAGCGGAAAAGCGGCAGGGTAAGGCGGTGCACAGCAGAAACGACGGCTCGCTCGGCTCGGCTCGGCATTGCGAGGTGAGGCCGGGACCTTGGCTAGGGAACGGCTGCGGCGCTAATGGCATGGCGGGCAACGGACGAAACAACGCATGATGCGCTGAGCTGTAGGCGCGCTAGGGCAGGCCCGGCGGCACCCGCTTGCCCCACCTGCGGCTTGACGACGCAGAGGCTGTTGCAGGTGGCGTGGACGTAGTGCGGCCGCATCATCAGGGACCAGGGGGCGGTGCACTGCGGGCACACCGCGGCAGCCACCTGCTGCGAGGCGCCGCTGCCGCCCGCCACCGCCGAGGATGCGACGACCATCGTGCCCCGCCCGCCGCAGCGCACACAGGACACCTGGAGACCAGCCACGTCACGTCGGTGCCAGCCAGCCACGCCGGTGGTTCAGTCGGGTGGTTAGGGACAGCGCAAAAACATGGGGGCATTCCCTGGCAAGAGATGGCGGCAAGAGATGGCGGCTTGAACACAAAGGTCGCCGGGGCAGTTGCCGTGTACACGCGGGGGCCCGCGACCGTCCCTGTCCCACCTCGAAGTTTGCTCGCAGCACCTCCACCACCGCCAGGTTGTCAAGTTGGAGGCCCTGACGGAGGCAAGGCAGGGAACAGCTTTCGGCGGCACGAGAGGTAAAGGGCGGCAGGGGGTCGGGGGCAGTCGGGGTCAGTCAATTTGGTGCGGCCGGCGGCCGCCCAGGGGCCGTCGGGGGCGGTCGGGGTTTCACGCACCTCCAAGATCACGGCATACGCGGCGGGCAGGTCGGCGCTGGAAGCCGCCGCCGCGCCGCTGAAGCGGACCTCGTCGGCGGCTGCCCCCCCATCGTCGTCGCCGCCGCCGCCGCCGTCGCCGCCGTCGCTGTCGTACTCGTCTGGGGCCTGGCGGGGAGCGAAAGAGCCACCTTGTCAGGTTACGCATCACCAATACTATTCTTGCGGCACATTGGAAATCCCGTTGCAGGGCCGTATTGGCCCGAGCCTGGTGCAGCTTTATGGTTCGTACATGCCGTACCCGCACGTGCGATCACGCAACCCGGCCACCCACCGCAGCCTCTCCTGGCGCCGCCACCGCGTCATCGTCCCGCCGGAGGCTGCCGTCGCCGTACCCGTCATCATCGTACCGCAGCCCGCCCTCGTCATCACTGCTGTAAGCGCCGCTGCTGCCGTCGCTGGAGCCGCCACCGGCCGCGCCCGCCTGCTCCCTCTCCCGCCGCTGCCTGTCCTCATCGGCCGCCCGCGCAATGCCGCCTGCGGCGCAGCAGAAGGCACGACGGCAGACGGGTGACGAAACCAATCCCGGCACTCGGGCACTGCCTCACAGCCACAGAGCACAGGCCCCGAAGAATCGTCGCGAAGTCCGCTGGGCCTCACCCTCACGCTTACCTGCGTAGTTCTCCAGGTCCCGGAACAGGTTCCGGAGCACGCCTGCAGGCAGCAGCACGGTCCCCTCTGGAGCCACCGCCCGCTGCTTAACAGTCCCGCCAGACGACGGGCCGCCAGCGGGCCCACGGCAGCCCCCGCCTCTATGACCGCCGAAACCTTGCCCGCGGCCGCCGTCGCGGCCCCGACCGCCCCGAGCGCCCTGGTCTGATCGGACCGCAGCGCCTCTCGGCCGTTCCGTCTCCGCCTCCGCCTCCGCCGCTGCAGGTACCCCAGACGCCGCCGCAACAATCGATGCCGCCGCAGCTTCCTCCGCCTCCGCCGCCTGCTGCGCGGCCTTCCTGGCAGCAGCCTCTGCTTCAGCCGCGGCCGCCGCTCTTTCCGCCGCCAGTGCCGCCTCCGCCTCCGCAGCCAGCTGCTGCGCCATGTAGCTCTCCAGCGCCCCCCGCAGCCAGGGCGACAGGCGGCTGGCCATGTGCACCCCCAACGACGGCAGGTAGGCAGCCGCGCTGATGGGAAGCAGCTGACCCACAACCCGCACCGGCGGGTGGTCCCAATCTGGGTCGGTGGGCAGCAGCTCGAGGTCGAAGGTCGTGAGGCAGCCAGGCTGCAGAAGCGTCTGCGGGCCGCCGCCGCCGCCGCGGGCGCCTGCGTCAGGCGCATCGTGGTGCACCCGTACGGAAAACACCTGGCTGTAGCGCTTCTGAATGTACTGCAGCTCCTTGAGGGTGACGTCGTACGACAGGAGGCCGGGCGGCGGTTGTGGCGGCGGCGGCGGCGCCGCCGTCACGGGTTCGGGTGACTGTGGTTGGGCCATAGAGACGGGGGCTGTGCTTTCGGTGGCGGCTTCCCCATCGCGAACAGCTGCTCCTGCGGCCCGCGCGTCGTGGGGCGTCCTCGAGGGTAGATGAGGGTCGGATTGCGGATGCCTCTGCTCTTGTTGCTCGCAGCTGGATGAGGGGGCTGCCGCGGGCGCATGCCCTGTGCTGGTGTCGCCTGAGCTGGTGGTTTGCACGCGGCCGTCAGCGGCAGGACCTGCTCCGCAGGGCTCCGGAGCAATCGCCTTGGCCGACGTGCTGGCGCCAGCCGACCCGGAAGCTGTGTCCTGCGACCCCGGCAGCGCTATCGCCCGTGCCGGTGCGCCCGCCATTCCACTGCTACTGCCACCACCACCTGGAGCACAGGCCGCAGCTCCCACCACCTCCTTGATCTTGGCGCCCTCCCCTCCTGTGCCGGCAGCAGCAACGCCAGTGGGAGCCGCGGCGCCGGTGCCAACATCGGCCTCGCCCTCCAAGCCGTCATTGTTGACGATCGTGTACCGCCGCACAGTCGCCCCGTGCTGGTCCTCAGACTGATAGGCCTCCACCAGCTCCGGAACCAGGCAGATGAGCGGCACGAACCGCTCTTTGAGGTACGCAGCTGCTGATGACAGTTTGTAGGGTCCTGTGGACATGACGCTCCCGACCGCCTCCCGCTTGGCCCCGGCAACCAGTGGACCGCTGATGCCCACTGCGGGCGCAAGGCCCATGGCACGCAGCCACTCCAGGGAGAGCTCTTGCGCCATGCGGTTTCGCAGCACCTGCGGAAGCTCATCCGATAGGACAGCTAGCGCCGTTCCTGGAGGCGATGCTGGCAACGACCCATGGGTCGCGCAAACACCACCCTCGCTGCCGGCTGCGAGCTGAGGCAGCCGGAGGGCCTCCCGGCTCAGGCGGATTTGGATTCGAACCGCGGACACGTCGTAGTGTGCGACAGCTTCGGTAGGCGGCTCGACTTCGAAGGTGAGCACGATGGGGAAGGGCGCAGTGAAGGGTGCGTCCGCGGGGGTGGCTCTCTGCAGTCGGAGAGAACGCCCCATGTGCGCCTTGAGAGCCTGCAGCTCCGCCTGGGGTCGCATAGGGGGGCGGCAACGAGGAAGGGAGGCGGGCGTCGTTGCTGCGGATCTGCGGTGGATCGCGACCGTGGGGTCTGCTGGCAACAGCGCGATTTTCCAGGCGGTTAAAGCAAGCGGACGTCTAGCAAGCAAAGACGGGGTTTAAGCGGGCATGCCGGCTCGGAATGTCTTCCTCATGGGTTTGAGCATTGGTAAGAGGGGCAAGTAATGGGGGAAGCACCGTCCCGGTGCAGCGGCGTTATGGGCGTGGTGGCGTGCGAAAGCGCTACAAGGATCGGCGGACCTCCAGCTCGTGAGGAACACGACCATCAGCTGAGGCTCGTTTTCATGCCGCATTGGCGAACCGCCAGCGCAAACGCACGAGTGGGTTGGTTTCCGGGAAGGCGCAGGAAGGAGAGGGACGTAGACGGAAGGAGTCGGAAGGAGCGGACGTGCTTGCTGCTCTCCCGCACGCACCTGCAGAGCTGCCAGCTGCTCACGCTCCTGATTGTCTGGTTGAGATGTAGCCATGGCGTCTAGGGGGCTGTGCGGCGAGGAAGCGACGGACGTCGTTTCCGGGATAACGACCCGCCAGGAGTGGTTGATCCGGAACACTAAATTGTTTTAAAGACGATGACGGCTGATCGCTATGAGTGAAACATAGGAACTGTTACGTGGCAGTAGAGGAGCGATACAGTGGACACAGGAAGACACAGGCCGAACCGGCCTGCGACTTATTTTCAAAGAAGCTGCCAACCATCGCATGGCGCTAGTGGCTGCATATGATAAATTTGCTTGCGGTCTGCACAATTGTAATTTGTGCCCTCGACGTCCATGGTGACCAGCGATGCCAGGATTACAATCCGGTACTAAGCGTTAACTACTTGTGAGCACATGAGCCTGTAACGTGCGCCAAACATGCAATATTTGGTTATATAGGTACCGTTTATGAGAACCCCATACATGAGCAATCCCGGTGCATGACCTGTCGCGGACCTCCACGGACCTGCCTTAAGTTTTGCATCGGATAGCACAAGATCACATCAAAGGACCCTTTTGGAAAAAAACTCTGAACCGGTAAGGCGGTATGTCGGGAGGGGAAGCGCCGTCGTCATCGCCATCATCATCAAGCGAGGACACCGAACGGCAACGGCATAAGCGCGATGCTGATGCCACGGTTAAATCGGAAGACGCTCCCCAGCAACCCGTGGAGGCCGCTGTCGAAGAACAACAGGGGGACGACCTTGCCCGGTGTCCCATCTGTCAGTTCATAGAGGCGGGCGAATGCAAAGAGCAGCATCAGGTGGGAGAGATTACATGTGCCTTGGTGTATTGACGGTCAAGGGTGTTCGGGGGGTGGTGCCTTGTATCCTTTGATGCTTCATGTGGGTCAGCGTTCGTACCAGGCAGCATATTGTCCGGGTGCTTGCCCGTAAGCGAGAAACAATACTTGCCTCCACAGTGTCATATGGTTTTCTGCGTCTGGGAGCTATATCAGGATTGCATAAAGTGTGTCTGTTGACGGGGATGACATCACCAGCCTCCGTGAAAGTCCACAGTCAAATCCATCGACGTAACCCCCACAGCCCTGCACATCGCAACTTCTGCTCGGGCGCCTGCCGTCAGATAGTGATTAGGATGCTTGAAGTTGGGTCATCGCACTCGGCCCTGGCGTTGTTTGGCATGGCGGTTAGCTGGTAGGATGATGCATCTCTCTCTCACGTTGTCGTACCAGACGCCGCACCTTTATGAAGACATTTGGCAAACCAAGTCCTTCCCGGCATTATCTTTGAGGGCGTGTGATGCCTACTATTGGGCGCCGATTGCTACCGGTTCCTCGCGGGAAGCACGGACTAGGCTCGTCCCTGGCATGTGGTTCGTGTGACATTCACGTGGCAGAAGTTGCATACATGTCCCGCCCCGTGCGCGCCCGCACAGGACTGGGTGTCTTGCCGCAGCGAGGCAAAGGCTGCTGGCAAGGACTACATCGAGGAGTGCCAGGACAAAGTAGGTGGGCTCAGCGGGGGCCGACAAAAGGTCAACCACCAGCCAGCGTGGATGCCGTCTTGGGAGTGTATGCTTGCCATAATCATGAGCAGCTACGGTGCTGAGGCGTTGTGCATCGATGGGACGAAGTGGGCGACGCGCACATGCTTCAGGGTCCGACAGCCCGATAGCTGGGGCCAGGAATTCGCAGAGGCCTACGTCAGCAAATGCCCGCGCTGACTATCCACACAAATCATACCCTCCGTGCCCGGCTTCCACTGGTGTCTGATGCGGCTGGTGGGGCTTTTCGCCCCATCCGGGCGCTCCTCTACCATCACCGTCAGAGCCAACACGGCTGACAGGTACACGCGTCCCTTGCCCGCCCGCTGCCCGGCTGTTCGCAACGCAGTTCAAGGCCTTCCTGCAGTGCGCCATCGACCACCGCGATTATTACGAGCCGTTCTTAGAGATGCTAGGAGGGTTGCCAGACGAGGAAGAAGAGGAACAGGAGAAGACACCAGCAGTTGCTGCCTCCTCCCAAACTGCTGACGCTTGACCAGGGCCGATGTCGGGGCGAGGAGGCCTCGATGCGGGAGGCGGAGGGTTATTAGCTGGTGTGCTTGGCCGACTGCCGATATTTTGTAAAGGGCTTGGCCGGCTGTCGATTATTGACTGTCGATTATTTTATGCTGTGCGCGTTGGGAATGAAGCGGGCGAAGGATGGGTGGCTAGCGGGATGCCGCACCGACCGCTGCCTAGGGCTGCTGCAGCCACGGCGCTGCCCTACACAACTGCTGGTCCGCCCTGGCAGATGTCGGCTGGAGACTCCGGCCGGGAAAGAAGCGTGCTGGGAAAGCGGACTGACGCCTCTTGACTTGAGTCCGTCTTCGTTGGCGCCTACGGTTGCCTCTGGTAACGCTCTGCGTCACTGCACGCGGGCTAACCACACATTGCTTCGCCAACTGTCATTTACTTGGACACCAAGCGCTGAGGTGCAGCAGCTCCTGCTGCTCGACAGAGCCCTGCGACCGCAGCAGCAGCTCCCAACGCCCGCCCGTACTCCTGCCACACATATCAGGACTCCATCTCCATAGCCATTGTGCACACCTCGCATTCAGCTGCTCTGTCGCCGCATGCACCGATAGACGCCGCCCACGCGGAGGCACTTCATCCGCGCCTCGAACACCAACATCACGTTCGGATTCGGACGCCGCCAAAAACTGGAGCCGACATGAGGGTCTCTTGGCCCCGCGCCCTGCGGCTTTGCGCCGTCATACTAACCACAGGCCGACACTACCTGGCCGCTCGCAACAGGTACGACATCCGATCCAAACAGCCGCGCACCGCAACCATCTCCCCCCAGACCACCCTGCCTTACTAATCCCGCCCTACAGTGCACCGGGAAAAACTGACCGCATCGCCTTCACTCAGGGCGCCGTACACCCGATTGGTGGGTTGGCCGGTCATGAAACCTACCCCAACAGCTACCGCACCAAGCTGCGTCAGTTGTTCTCTGTGCTGCCCTGGCCTAGGTCCGCTGCGTGGCGCTTAAGGTCGTCCAGGCCCACGTACTCGAGAGCCTGGGGCAGTGGGGGACGTCGGCCGTTGGGTGACACCGTAGGTGCAAGGAATGAGGCAACCCCCCCCGCAGGAGTACCATGTGCGCCACATGTAGCAGTTACTACTACCATGTGCGCCACAAGTTGCACCGTGAGGGACAGGTCCTGGGGGGTCAGTGCGGATTGCAAGGCTCGGAAATCGGGACCCACAGCCCCCGGGGTACAAGGTATGCCGCAGTAGGGTGCACTCCTGGCGGGCACATGTAGAGTACCCGAAAAATTCAGTGATACCGTGTATGCGGGCACGTGATGCGGGTAACGGGTTGGCCACGTGACGGAGGGCGAGGTGGGCTGGTGTTGGGATGAGTGCACGTCCTGACCTTGACATGGGAGCAGCGTAGGTACACTGGCGGCGCCTTGCCTGCCTCCAGCGCCTCCTTCCATCTGCATCCGCGTGGCAAACGGCGATGGGTACGGCACGGACGTGTGGGGATGTGCGCGGTTGCGGCGTGGTCGACGCGACGATGGGTGCGGCACGGGCGCGGCGACGATGGGTGCGGCACGGACGTGTGCGGCGGGCAGCGGCGCCCTCACCTGACCGCACACAGGCACCACTTGTCCCCGGCCTTGAGCCCGGGGAAGTTGTACCAGGGCGCAGGGGTCATCAGGTCGTTGCCCCGGGAGCGGCTGAACTCCAGGAACTCTTGCGTGACCTGTAGGTGTAGGACAGTTGAGTTGGTGGTCGCGATTTTTGCGGTTACCGCAGGGTGTTGCATCGAGGCGCCGTGCAGGAGGGGGACGGCGAGTGCCGGGGCATCGTCCCGCGGCCCCCATACGCGGCGTACGGCAGCCGTCAGCTGACAGTATGCAAGCGCCGGGTTAGGACAAGGAACCCCACCTGGGCGCAAATCACATGCCGGCCCACATCGCTTGCATCCGTTCGGCAGAAGCCATCTCGGTAGTAGCCCGTGCGCGGGGAGGTGCAGCAGCACTGCAGCGGACCGCCCAGGACGTTGCGTGGGCCATCAACGGGAGCCTACAAGCGGACCGGGGGGCAACGGCCGAAGATGCGGTTGCAAGCAGCGCCATGGCAACACGGATTTAAGCGGCCAGTACAGCACGACGTGCGAGGCAGTCATGCGGTGTCCCACTCAACCTTGGAGCGGCCTGGGCCGCGCAAGCAAGTCCCGATGTAGAGAGGGCAGGCAATTCGTGGGCTTAGTAAGACGGCTGCGAACACGCCTGAGCCACGTGTAGCTAGCGGCCTTGACCGGTGGGTCCAGTGGGTGATTCCGGCGGGCCATGTGGGGTACAGTAGGTGGTGTGGGGCAGAGAGGCAAAGCTGCCCCGCGACTCAACGACAGGAAGCACACTCTCAGAATTTGGGGGGTGAGGAGTTGACCCATCGGCGTGGAAACCGACCCACCGCATGGCCAACTCCATTGCCGCTCGCCTGATCCGTCATTGCACGTGTCGTCGGTATCAGTCGCCGTTCGGGCCTGGTACAGGTATTCCTGTCCAGTCGTGCGAGTTGGAGGTTTTCGGACGGGATGGCCAAGTCACTAGGGCCCTCCAAAGCGCACCATCATTTCAGGACTTTAAATACAGTCTTGTGACGTCACACTGCACTGAAGGCAAGGGGAGCGGCGACGATGTGCGCCGTCTCTTACCGGTGCGCGGCACAAAGGCGTCGAAGGGCCATGAAGGATTCAGGAACAGCACTCCTAGATAGGGGCACGTAACTGCAGCCAAATAGCGTTTACAATTGGCCTTCAATGAAACAGTGGTCAGCGGTTGTACGAAATCCGTTGTCAGCTCGTCATCGGCCAAACTTTACAAGGATGAGCGCAAGCTGCAAGCGTACAGTGACATGAACCACTTTGGGTTCCGTAAATGGCTGGGTGACTCCTAAACCTCTACGTTTGCGTTCGTTTAGGCGGAGCTTGTTTGGGCAATCACAGTACTTGCTAGGAGCATTGTGCAGATGAATATATTCCTACATCCGAAACAATCGCCTGGGAAAACGCAGCCGACTTCAGGTTGCCTTAAGCGAACAGGTTCCGTGGGCTGCCAGCGCCTCCAATGTTCAATGCCTTCGTTTACTTGGTGCATTGATTAAATAGGTGCCGTCTGGCGCGTGGAATACCGGTACTCAGTAAGGCCTGTGTAAAAGGTCTGCTTGCCGACCTTTACTCGCGGGCTCAACGTCATCGTCTGCGATCAAGTTGTAAGGGCAGCGAAGGCACATCAGGGTCGCATTTATTCATTCATGTCTTCGACGCGCGTGGCCAGTAGCGGCTAGCAGCTGGTGTCGAACCTTGGCCCCTGCTGTGTTCGAGACCCTGCGTCGGCCCGGCGGTACCGTATCATTTTTGGCACCTATTGGCGCAGAACGCTGTCCATTTAATGGATGGCAACTGGGGCGGTCGTCCATCAGCTGCTGAAGAGCACACCCCAGGACGAACCTACGCAGCCATAGCTGGTGGGCAGCGGCCGCAGCAACGTTTTTCGGTGCAACATACAAGTGCGTCAATAAATGCGTCCCAACCAAGCGGCGGTACGGACCTCGTTCCAGTGGCCCAGCAACAGGAGCAGCAGCAGCAGCAGCAGCAGCAGCGCGCCCCCGCTTTGTCAGCTGCTAGCCATAGCGGGCAGCAGCTGCGCACATGGGCTGCAGTCGCTCGCCACGCCGAGGGCCTAAACAGCAGTACAGCTGCTGCCAGCCGCCCGCTCCTCCCTGGAACGGGCGGTGAGGACCGCCCCACGTTGGCTGAAGCAGCAGCGGCCCGGGCGGCCGCCCGCATAGTCCAGCCGCCACCGGTGACGTCGTGGGAACACATGCAAATGAGGGTCGTTGCCGGCGGTGCCGGCACAGCGAACATCGAGGTCGATGCCGCGCGAGACAGGAACGGCAGCGGCTCCGGTGGACGCGTTGGCGATGGCGGGAGAGCAGGCACCAGCAGCGCCAGCGCCGGTGCAGGCGACCCACGCGCCAGCTCTTACCCGGACCCTGCCCCCGTCCAGCAAGACACGTCCACGAACCCGCGCCCGTCGCTGTCACACCCCTACCTGCCCTCGTCTGCGTACGCGCCGTCCTACATGTACGGCCCACAGCTCGGATACGTACCGCCGCACTTATGGTGGTACGGGCCCCATCTCAGCTACCCTGGTTATCCCAGTAGCCTCCATTACCCCTGCCCCCCACCCTACCCGGGCTACCTCACACGGCCAGCTCCCCCACCGTGGCTTCATGTCCACCACCCGTGGCCCTTTCCACAAGCGCCACCGTACCAACCACCGCAACCACCACCGCAACTACCACCACATCTACCACCGCAGCTACGCGTAGCGCGGTGGGCCCCGCCGGCGCCCATTGCCTGCCTAGCACCGCCAGCGGCCTGTGAGTGGATACTTGCGGGAGGACTTGACCAGCTGCAGGTGAGCCGCCGATGCTGCAAGAAGTGCTGTTTGAGGAGGTGTGCAGTACGTACCGGTGTACCGTACAGCTGAAAACTGTGCGTCATTCTGTTTCCTAAATAATGTGACCTGTGAGTAAATGGACTGTGCGTCTCTTGCGGTCCACCTCGCAGGTCGATGCACTTGAGCAGCCAGGCCCAATCCTGCTCGGTCATTTATTGGGTCTAGTGGTTTCGGAGGACTTGGACTTCGGTGTGCAGGCAATTTTCGAAGAGTCGCGCCCGCACCCGCACCACCACCAGCCGTCCTCGCAGCCCAGGGGGGGCGTTGGGGCTACAGTGATTTGTGGCCAGGCGGGGGACCCAGCCGCAGCCATCAATGCAGGCAGCGCGCTGGAGGGAGGAAGTGCGGCAGCGGTCGCTGTGGCGAAGGCGGTGATGCGCATTAAGAACACGCGACCCGACAATGTGCTCCTCCTTAATGTCAGGGCAATGCCTCAGTACAGCCACTGCCTAAGGTGCGGACCGTAGCCTCCCTCCGTGGGGCTGCAATAGAAGGCGTGTAGCCGGGGGAGCCGATGTTTGGATCGCCAGTGTCGGTATCCTCGGTAACCTGGCCCTGTGGGCGTGGTGTGGAATTGCCACCTCGGTCAACGTTAGCCCAAAACTGGAACCGTAGCAATAAATACCGAGAGTAGAATTTTTGTGCGAGCTAGGCGCTCAACTCAACCATGATACGCACACACGTGCGTGCTCTTCCACAATGGTTAAGCCTTGTGTCTTTGACTGTACGGACTACTGCAGCTTAGACGACACGCGTAAGTATTAGCCGCACTGGCGTCTGGCAGGTTAACGCCTCTCTGCCCTGAAGCCCATGTTTTGCCCTTCCGCGTTCGGAACATAACTGAGCTGACCTGTGTTAAAAGGAGTACGCGTACTGGATGTGTAGTGAAGCGGAAAACTAAACCTATCGAACTTTACTGGCAGGCTGCGGGACGACGTGGGCATTGCAGTACAGAATCCAGCCAGAGTCCTGAGGCACAGGAGGGCTGTCGCCACGGCGACGGCGGCGCCCTCGGCAGACGGCGGCACCCAACCTCCAGCAGCTGGCGGCCCTACTACAGCTAGCGCAGCAGTCCTGTTGCTCCCTGGCGCCGAGTACAGCGTGGAAGTGGTGCTGAGCTTAAGCAAGGTGCGGGTTTTATCGGGCAAGCCGACCGAAACAAATGGATTTATGTAGATCACCCGCTTTGCACAGAAGTGATGGATTTATATAAATGACGTGCTTTGCACATTTTGCGCAAGTTGGCTTCTGTCCCACCTGCGTACCGGTATGCGAGTCGTGAGATTCACTAAGCAGCATTCGTGACACCACGATCGGGCACATCATAAACAATTAAGAAGTCGAAAAGGGATTTGGGTTTTAGGATGAAAAAGATTACTAGCTGGGGAGTTGCGGGAATTGAACCCACGACCTCTCGCACCCTAAGCGAGAATCATACCACTAGACCAAACTCCCGAATGATGTTGCAAGAGTAAGGGTTCCGACGGAATTTATCCGAAAAAAACATAAAAAAAGTATCTGTCTTTTCCGAGTGCTTAGGGCGGTTGTGGTTTTCTCGTGCCGGTATGCCGCCGCGGGGGAGGGGAAAACTGATGGTTCAATTCACGAAGGCCAATGGTGCCACCTCCTAGAGCCGGCATCCAGCAGGGAAGCCGGCATCCCCGCCGTCACTGTTGCTGCCCTGATCTCGCCTCAATGGGCGCCCCGCCCTCGCCATCCGCAAACTCGAACTTGAACACGAAGGCCAACTTTGCGAGCGGCCGCGCGGAACTAGGCCTCCTAACGCAGCTGGTACTCTTCACATGTGTGGTCGACCGGAAGTTATTGCCCAAGTCGGGAAATATACGGGCATTGCCGACTGGCGGGATCACCGCCATGGCAGCCGAGCAAGTCGAGTGGTCGTGCACGCCAGCCGCAGCAAAACAGCTCGGTGCGGAGGCTGCTGGGATGCAGTCTTACGCGGCGGTGGTGGGGCGGCGAGTCTCTGTGGCTGTGGTCGACCGGCGGCGCCTGCTGGAGATGAAGAGCTTGCTCAAGGCCACTGCGCCGCCTTTCATTCCCGCAGCGCTCAGGTGTGCGGCGGGGGTCGGTTATGTTCGTTGCAATCCTGGGGTTGGTACGGCGGTGGGGTAGCCCAGCAGTCAACACGCGCCTGGTAGGGCGGGGACGGGGTTGCGGCCCTCTATGCAGCACGATGTTGCAGGGGAGAAAGCGGAAATGCGGGAACTGGACGAAAGCACTGGCGAAGTTTCGGGACTCTGATAAAAGCACTGCGAAGATTGGAGGGGAAGCTGCGTCATCCCTCTCATGTCGTGGCGGGTGTACACGTGGAAGGGCAGCCACACGCAATGCCTCCGAGCTATGCTAAGGCCGCATCGGCGGCCACCAATGCTTGCCCGCATGGCTCTCTCTCCTCCTCTCCACCTCCTGCCGCAACGGCCTCCTGCTCATGACGCAGGCAGCTTTTCTCCTCACTCCCCGAAAAGCTCCACTATTGCGAGGTTTCGGTCGCTCAGGCCCTGTTCTCGAAAGAGAACGCGGGCAGCGTCATCTCCTGTGCTGCCGTCGCTGCGTCGATGTCAGCGCTGGCCTTCCGCGCCCTCGTCATGGCGGTTTCGGAGCTGCCCCCGCCGTCTCCGTCCGTTCTCCAATCCCCATTGGTGTCCTTCGGCTTTGTGCCGTTGCCCGTGGTGCGAGCCGCGAGCGGCGTCACCAAAGTCACGGATGAGGCGGCCGCCGCCGCTGAGGGCACTGTGCGTGCAGGCGCCATGATGTCACCGGTGGCGCCGGCGGCGGTAACATTCGAGTGGGCTCAGAAAGGCGGAGTGGGACTGCCAGCGATGAAGCGGCTGGAGGAGTTTCAGGCCCTGATGCGCTTCCACGCAGCTGCTGAGGATGGTGGGGCTGTTAAGAAACGCTGCGGCTTGCCGTTCCTGCGTCACTGCCTGGGGCAGTTGTGGTTCACGCAGTTGGGCCAGCAGCTGGGGGTGAGTCGGCAACAGTGGCGCAGGAAGTCGCGGCCAGTGCTTTTTGGGGGGGGGGGTCGGAGGGCTGCACCGTCTTGAGACGCGTGGATGTGTTCGTAGACACACAGTACCGTAAGGTGTGCACAATCCAACGAGCTGAGCTGCGGTAGACCAAAGAGGTGTCTGGTCGTGTAGATGTCTAGGTGGGGTGGGGCGGTGGTGGACGCTACGAGGCCCCCAGGGCTGTGGCAGTTAGGTCAAGCTACTACCCGGCACAGGTTCAAGAGTGGTACGGGTGCTGTCGGTGCGGGCGGGCGTGTAGATGTCGCGGACATTCCTCCCTCGAGGAGCTAGATGCGGGGGTTGCTCGCCAAGTTGTCAGCGCACCGCCCTAGCTGCGCCTCCTCTCCCTCCAAACTGCCGGCCGTCCTTGCCTCCTTCCTTCCCCTGCATCCGTAACCCACCATAATGATCTACCCTCTGCTCCCTGTCCCCGCACACGCCCCTCCGCACCCATCCAGGTCAAGGCACCCGCATTCTACCGCAAAAACATCTCCGTCATTCCCTCTCGGGCCGTAGTGGAGGCGCGCGAAATCCTTGTAGAAGTGTTCAAAGCCGCCGCTGCGTCGAGCGGTGCCCTGCTAGCGACGGACCCCTGGATGGCGCAGCTCTCACACCAGCGCGACGAGATCGTACGGTACGGCAGGCTGCTGGTCGAGGAGGAGGACGTCATGGAGCGTGGCATCAGGTAGGTTGGGGGGCCCGAGGGGGACAGGCCTGAGGGCGTGAGCAAGGAGCATGCATGCATGCCGCGTCAGTTACACATAGAATACCGGTATTACTGCAGCACGACGGTAGCCACAACAACAGCACCCCGCGGCACAACGTACACTGCCGACCCGCTGCCGACCCTAATACCCGAGCACCCACCCAGCGTGTTATGTGCGCAGCAAGCCGCCAAGCCTTACCCAAACGTTTATGACATAAAAATGGCAGGCAAGTATGTAATCTGGGTGCCAGCATGAAACACGAGGTCACTCACGGGTTGCGCCACTCGGCAATCAAGGGATTTAGGAAAACCTACACGTTATTTTTGGACGACGGGTTCGAGCGCGTGAGCGGCCTAACCAAGCTCCGCGGCTTCCAAGCAAGAGCGGTGGCAGCACCATTGAGCGAGCATAGGCTTGCAGGCTCGGCCGCAGGTGCAGATGGAGAGGAAAGGAGGTAGTCGCGTGTACGTAAGTACGGCCCAAGCAACGCGCAATGCGCTGCCTGGCGCGTGGCGCGACGAGCATCATGTGGGGACACGGTTACCTCTTTATCATTAATAAACCTGACGGCATCGTGCCACTGGCCGGGGAGGGGCTGCCGGCCGCTCGGGGCCACTACACGCATCATCTCGAGCCATCCATTGGGTCGAATCAGCCGCTGCGGCCAATCCCTTATCCAAACCAGCTGCTCGGGACCAGCCTTCGTCAAAACGCCAAACGGACAAATACGAAACACGAGTACGGAATCGGCACCTGCTTCGGCACCGGACAAGACGATGGACGAGTTATATTTGACGTCCTGTATGAAACCGTGCACGGGCATCTGACATAGTACGAGACGATGATAGATTTCTCCTGTTTTCGTTGGATTATTGGACGTAGTATGCGCTGGACGGCGTCGGCATAGAAAGGGGATACGGTGGTCTCCTTGACACTTAGTACGACCTAACGTTACAGCGGTGACACTTTTATAGGCAACAGTTTCCTTGAGTTGTTACAGTTTCGTTGCTGTTAATTTGTTGGGCTGATAGTTTTCTCTGTGATGTTTGGAAGCACACACTATCTCGCTGCCCTCTGTTCATGAGGGGGCCGTGGCGTTGCCGCCGCAGCGGGCGGTAGCATCTTCCCCGTAAGCATTTTTTCGATCATAATATCCTCTTGTTTAATTCGCATACTCCTCGTCTGGGACTGGACGACGCGTCCGTCTGAGGTCATTCATTTTTTCCGTCAAGTTCGTTGACCAGTTATTTATGCCATTTGGGATATCAGTTTTCCCTTGTATATTGCGCCACAGCTACCTATAACCGTTTCTCGCCTATCCGTGGAACGCCTTGCAACTTTGGTCATGGACCTTCGCTTGCGTCGCCAAGATCAATATGACAATTTCATGTCGGTTGCCTTGTTTCCATTAAATGTCTTTAATTATATGTATTTACGAATATGTACTTTATGTTGGTAATAATGGTAATAATGCCTCGGATGGGTAACCTGTGCCTATGACATCCTAATCAGGCGGGGTTTGCCTGGAGGCTATGCGCCCCATGGTACGACGCCTCCCTCTAGGTCATGCCATGGGCCCGCCGCTGTGCGGCCGGCTCTGGCTGCACAGTGTCACAGCTAAACCTGTGATCCTGCACCCCAGACGTGCAGTGTGCTGACTTCACAGCCCTGCAGCAGGGCCGTCATGTCGGCACCAGGGTGCCACCTGGGGTCACACGTCCACCTGGCAGCTGCATGTTTCCTCCAGAGTACTTGAACTTGCACACCTGCAGCTGCCTGTTTGATTGACACAAGCCCTCCTTCATAATCAGATTTCGCTACATGGGTAGTTCCCGTGACTGCCTGCTGACGGATGATTGCAGATGCTACTGCTGTCTGCTGTCATGCGCCTAGTGATGGCACTCCTCGGCACGACCACACATCCGAAGGCTGCTGCCGACGTTGCGTGCAGCTGAGGCTGACGGGCTGCTGCTGCTGCTGCTGCTGCTGCTCCTGTTGCTGCTGCTGCTGCTGCTGGCATGATGCTGCAGGACGTTCAACCTGTACAACGCGCGAGCTCGCGTCGCCGTATTCGACGAGGGCATGCGCACCTACCGAGTGCTCAACTGGCCGCCACTGCCTCGTGGGCAGCAACAGGACCACCACCAGCCAGGAGAGCAAAGCAAAGCAGCCAGCCACGAGCCTCCGGTCATCCCCACCTCGGCGCCTCAACCTGCGCCCGCATCTAGCCCGCGGCAGGATGACGAAAATGATGACGACGGTAATGATGATGTCGCCACGGCCCCCTTGGCGACTGCAACGCAGCAGCAGTCCGCTCTCGCCGCCTCCCGTGAGCTGCTGGTGGGGGATCCACAGCTGCCGCCGCCGCAGACCCAGGTGGCAGCTGCTGAGCCGCCAGATGGTGCGGAGACTGGGGTGGCGCCGGCGGCCGTGGAGGAGCGCCGCTACCGAGGCCCCCGAATCAAAGGGCTGTGCGCGGTGGGGATTGCTGTGGGCAGCAACACCGGCAAGGCCAGGAAGAAGGCTGTGTCGGTGGGCACGCAGCTGCTCGCGGTCGTGCTGGATGTCCCGGGTTTGGTGGAGGTACGGCTGGTCGCGGTGCGGGGGCGGCTGTGCGGTGCTGGGGAGACCAGGGCCTCCCGAATTACGGCGGGCCAGTAGCTAGTGTTGAGAAGGGGCTGGGGGGCTCACGGCTGAGCTGCTCTGCCAATGCCCCTCTATAACAGTCCACCCAAGGCCGCTACGGAACAACATCGCTTGCAGGCGGTGGTTGACCACGGCCTTCGTTGCACGCACATCGGCCCAGAAGAACTCGGACCACTGCCCTGCTGCCGCCCTAGCTACTACCTGCTACCACCTCAGGACGCCATTGTAGGTACCGACACCCACGCTCCGACGCCTGCTACACTGCTGTGCCCGCCGCTGTACGTCCCCAGGAGCGCCCCAGGCTGCTGGCGGGCGACGTGGTGTACGTGCGGCTGGAGGTGCAGCGCACCACCGAGTATGGGGCGCAGGTGCTGGCGGTGGACGGCGGCCAGGTGCGTGGACGAGGGATGGGATGCATGGGATTGGGCAGATCTCAAGGGGATGAGGACGCTGGATGTCTCCTGGCTAACGCGTGAGGATACGTCATGTACCTACCGGTGTGCACGTATATGGTTGGCGCCACTGGGGAATCGCACTCTGGCCTCTCAGAGGTTTCCTCTCAAGTTCCTGACAGGTCCTCCAGGTGTCCGGTGCCCACAGCGGCCTGGCTTCAGCACTCTGCCCTGCTTGGCGCCTGCCTGTTCCTGCCTGCCTGCCCGCCTGCTGCTGCTCCTGCAGGTGCTCCTGCTGATGCCACAAGAGTATTGGGAGGATGTGCAGGTGAGCGAGCACCGGCTGCCTGAGAGCGCGAGACCGCTGCTGCTGGCGGCAGGCTGCTAGTGGTAGCGTTGTGTGTGCTGCGATCCGACAGCCCGCGCGCCCCCTGCGGCTCGTGTTAGGTGGCGGTAGATGACGGGAAGCATGCATCCGTGCGAGGACGTGTAAGGCCGGAGGTGTGAAGGAATGGGCCCCGGGCTGCACTTGACAGCCGAGCTCTGAGTCCCGGAGTACGTGTGGCGGATGAGAACCCCGTTGCCTGGCTGCCACAACACAGGCCCTTGCGTCGGGCTCCTCTTCCTCTCGCTCTTCATCGTCAGCGGCGCCAGCGGCGGTGGAGCAGCTGCGGCAGGCGGTGGCCAGGGGCGGCCCCCCTCCCGCTGCCGCGGCCCCGGTGGTGCCTGCGGCGGCGGCGGCGGCGGCGGCGGGGACCCCACCGGCCCCGCTGGTGCACTGCTGCTTCACCTTCGACCGCACCCCCTTCGGGCGGATGCACGACGCGCTACTGCGCGCAGCGCTACGTCCGGACATGCTACTGCCGGCGCCGGCCTCCCTGCAGCCGTCGCCGCCAGAGCCACAGCCACAGGCAGCTGACGTGCGCGGGTTGCCCAAGCTGCCGGAAGACCTGTGGGAACAGCAGCAGCCACCTGGGACCGCACCACCACCGCAACCGCCATCGCCACCGCCGCCGCCGCCGCCGCTATCGGCGGTGGAGCAGCTGCGGCAGGCGGTGGCCAGCGGCGCCCCCCCTCCCCCTCCCCCTCCCGCTGCCGCTGCCGCGGCCCCGGCGCCATGCACCCGTGACGGTGCGCTGGCGGCGCTGGCGGCGCGGCTGCAGCTGGTGGGGGGTACGGCGCTCAATCCCGAGCAGCGCCTCACGTGCGCGGCGATGCTGAGCGGTGCGGGCCGGGAGCTTCCGTTCGTCCTGTTTGGGCCGCCAGGTGGGTCTCGCGGGCGGGTGGAGAGGCAAGATACACGTGGAAGCGACAGAGGGTTAGGCCTAGGAGGACGTTTACTAGGTAGCGAGGGGTTTGGAGCACGCGGTAAAAGGCGTGAGGGTGCCCCCGAAGGAGTGAGTTTGATTGGTGGTGCGGGCTGAGACGGCACGGGGGCTAGGGGCGTACGTGACTTGGGGTTGCGAAAAAGAGCCGGTTACTCGACGTGGGAAGTGTAGCTGGTGCATAGGCTTCGAACTTCGGCTGGGTGGCGTGGGATGGGATGAGAGGAGGGGAGGGGAGTGAGAGGGCCGGTGCTTTGGCGCATGGGAAGGGGGGTGGCTGCAGGCAGCACTGCACGCCCCCCCTGTAGAACAGTGCCTTTGGCGCCGTCACGCCGCTCATTGCTGACCTCGCTACCGCTGTGCCCGGTGTCGCTCCTCCAACATTCCCTTTCTTCCTGCCGCCCATGCTGCTCGCCCGCCCTGATCCCTGACATGGGCGCGCCTCTGATCAGGCACGGGCAAGACGGTCACCTTGGTTGAGTGCGCTCTGCAGATCCTGGCAGCGGCCGGGATTGGACCGGGGGCGGTCAGGGATGGCAGAATCCGACCCGTTCGACTGCTGCTGGCCGCGCCCCAAAACTTCAGTGCGGATCTCATCACGGCCAGCCTAGCGGTGGGTGGGTTGGGGGTGGTGAGGGCCGGAGCATGGGGCGGGGCAAGGCAGGGTTGGCAGAGCTAAAGGTTGTGTACTTGTGTTCCCTCCACCTGTACACCGCACGCGTCCCCAGACGCCTGTCTGACGCTCCCCACTCCCGACCTGCCCCTACGGACCCACGGGTCGGTCCGCTCTGCGCTCCCGTGCGGCTCCACGCCCTCACGTTTGCAGGCGGCCCTGGGGCCCGCGGCGGAGGGCGGGCGGCTGCTGCGACTCAACGACCCACGCAGGCGTGTTGTGGAGGCCAAGGCAGAAGTCCTGCCGTATTGCCTCATCGACGAGGAGACCAGCTCCTTCCGGCTGCCCGCCCCTGGGCTCGTGATGGCAGCACAGGTGGTGGTGTGCAGCTGCAGCGCGGCCGGGCTGCTGCGGGAGGGGTCGTTCCTCAGTGAAGCCCACAGCAAGGTCGCTGCACAGGCGAGGATGCGCAGAGCTGCGGCGCACCGTGTGGAGTTCAGCCACGTGCTGGTTGATGAAGCAGGCCAGGTGGGATGGTGGGTGGCACGGTGGCCGCAACATAGGAGGAAAAGATATGATGTTATTCCCGGGAGAGGAGGGGTGTGGAGGCTTGAATATTTGGACCAGGCTCACCTCGATCTGGTCCGTCTTGGTTTCGGAGGTTCTCGCTGGTAACGGTTAACACTGGGGGTTGGTCGGCCTGCCTAGTCCTCCCGCACTGCTGCCAGCTTGGCAATGGGCGCTCGCAGTATCGCCACCTTCACCCCTGACTGGTGGCTTTCTCCCGCCGCCCTGCCGCCCCCAGGCGCTGCTGCCGGAGGCGCTCATACCGCTGACCTTGCGCGCGCTGGGAGGTGGGTGTGCACGCAGAGAGAGGACGGGAGAGGGGGGTGGCTCCCCTGGCCGGGGGCCTCACCTGGGCGGCTTATGGGCGGCTTATGGGCGAGGGTTACTACTCGGCCGCGGTACTGGCAACACACGCCATCGGGACGGGAACAGCCTTTTGGCTTGGCTGACCGAGTACTGTTGTGGCCGCCCATGCGCGCCGTATCATGTAGCTGTTGTGTTGGCGGCGTGAGTTGACGATGCCGGTATTGCAGCTGCCATTCCGTTTGGTCGCTCTAGTGATGGGCGCGTGCTACTACCGCTTGCGCCATGTGGTGCGACAGGGGCCGCCATGCTGTGCGGAGACCCGCTGCAGCTGCCTCCAGTGGTCCGCAGGTAGGCGGGAATGGTGGTGTGAGGCCGGGTCGAGGGCGGGCCAGGTTGATGGGTTGTATACCGCAACAGCCGGTCGGTTAGCACGCACCTAACAGCCACCAGACAATTCTCGCCTGCCATGGCGCTGCGGGGTGCGGGGGCCGCAAGAGGGAGTGTCCCTCACTCCGGGCCGCCTGCTTGGCTCCTCGTTTGGCCCACCCACCACAGCTCACCTTGTCTCTCTGGTGTCCTGCCTAACCTGCATCAGCAACCACCCCGGCTTGGCCTCTGCTCCCTCAGCGTCTCCGCCGCCCGCAGCGGCCTGGCCACCTCCCTCCTGGAGCTCCTGATGGACGCGGCCTCTAGGGAGGGGCACTTGCGGCGAGCACAGGCCGCCGCCATCGAGGCGGGTGCCCTCATGCAGCTACAGGAGCAGCAGGGGGCCGACCCACTGCACCTGCCACCCCAACCCGAGCTGGAGGTGGCGGTGGCTGGTGCTGCTGCCGGGGCGCAGCTGCTGCGCGGTGTGATGCTGGTTCGCAACTACCGAAGCGCCGCACCGCTGCTGGATCTGCCCAGCCGGCTGTTCTACGACAAGCTGCTGCAGGTGGGTGGGTCGGTGGGCCGGCTGGGTGGGTGCCGCCAGCTGGGTGGGTGGGCCAGGTGGGTTGCGCGGAAGACCCGTGGATGCGAGAAAAAACCGTTTAGAACAGACGTTTCGAGGTGCATGCAGATGGGTTGGTGGGCCAGGTGGGTTGGTGGGCCAGATGGGTTGGTGGGCCAGGTGGGTCGGTGGGCCAGGTGGTAGAAGGGAGGTGGCGGCTCCAGGATTCCCCCATTAGGGTCAGTCCCTTCCCCCGCTGCCCCGCGGCCTCGCTGCCCCGACTGCGCTGCCACTCCGCTGCAGGCCTGCGTGGATGCCAAGTCCTCGAGGCCCCCCAACTGGGACCTTCTGGTGCTGCCCTCATCCTCAGCCGCTCATGGTGGGCAGCAGCCCCAGTCCAGCCCCAGCAACGCCGCTGATGCTGCTTCTGATGCCGCTGATGGCGCTGATGGCGCCACAAGCGCCGCAGCCAATGACGATGTGGCTGAGGACGACAGCGGTGCGCCGCAGGTGGCGGCGGCGCACTTGCTCTTCTTCGGCGTGAGGGGCCAGCAGAAGCAGGTGTGATAGGTCACCGATGAGCCGTGGAATGATGAGCTGCGTAGCTGACTGGACTGTCTCTCGCCGGATGGCTATGATGGTTTGAAATTCGTTTTGCGGAGTACCGAGAGGCTACTACTTTCTTCGGTCGCAATGGTTGCTGTGAGGAATTGTTGGAGGGGGTTGGGTGGCGCGCTAGCTTGTGTGGCAGGTGGTGGGAGGCCAGGAGTGCTGAGGCCCGCAGCGCAGCGCCTTCAGTACGGATCATCCAGTCTGCACCCACTGCGCACTCCGGCGCTCCTGAAATGTGGGTGTCCTGCCATACATCACCTCTGCCACAGCCTCTGTCATACGCTCTTATCTGCCACACCCTCTGCCGCACAGGAGCTGGACGTGCCCTCCTACTTCAATCCCCTGGAGGTGGGTGCCCTGGTGGCGGCCGTGTGGGGTCGCGACAGTGGGGCACGTACAATCCTTAGCCCAACTCTCTCTAGCCTGCTCCTGTCCTTCGCTGGCGCCTTCCCTCACCTTCCCCCTTCCCTCCTGCCCCCCTTCCCTCACCTGCTCCCCGTCTCTGCCCCTACGCCCGCGTAGGCCTCTACCGTCGCCGACCTGATCGAGTCCCTCATCAACGCCACCTGGGCAGCAGCCAGGAAGCGCCGGGAGGCGCTGCGACAGCGCTGGGGCTTTGGTGGCGGCGAGGCTCCAGGGGAGGCGCTGTCCGGGGTAGTGTCGCAGCAAGACATTGGCGTCATTTGCACTTACCGGAAGCAGGTGCGGGCGGTACTGCAGCAGTGGCAGGCGAGCACCAGTCTACAATTCGTCTGGTATGCCATTCCTGGCTTTCATTAGTGCTTTTGATGCCAAGCACAGAGGCTCAGTGCACTCCCAGCCCGTCAGGCCTATTGGGGGTGATGCAAGGTGACGGTTTGTTCAATCCCCCGCTTCGCCAACCGCCACCACCGACCATCACCACCACCACCATCATCCCGCCGTCGTGACTGGAGCCCACATGCGCCGCTCCTCCCCCTTCGCCACCGCCCAGGTCAATAAACTGCGCCAACTGCTTCGTGAACGGGGCCTGGGGAGCGTGCGAGTCGGGACTGTGGACGACTACCAGGTGCGTGGGTTGTCGATTGGGTTGCTGATTGTATTGCCGATTGGATTGCCGATTGGATTGCGGATTGTATTGCCGATTGGATTGCGGATTGGATTGCCGATTGGATTGCCGAATGGATTGTCGGCTGGTAGTCGGTTGGTAGTTGGGTGGTTGGGTGGAGTCCTGCGCTGTCGCTGCTGTGCTGTGGACGTGGTGGTCCACGCACCACGCGCCACGCGACCCTCACCCCGACCGCAGGGCCAGGAGGAGCGCATCGTCTTCATCTCCACCGTCCTGTCTCGTGTGGAATCCCTCCCTGGAGTCGCCGCCCACACGGCCACCGCCCAGCGCTCGGCTCAGCCCCCAGGTGGCGCCGGTGCCGCTGCCGCTGCCACTGCTGCTGCCGGCGGCGCCGCTGGCCCCCTGGACGACTCTCAGCCGCTGAGCTTGTGGTCCCACCCCAAGCGGTTCAACGTGGCGGTGACCCGCAGCCGGGCGCTGCTGGTGGTGGTGGGCCACCCGGTGGTGCTGCTGGCAGACAAGTACTGGAGGCAGCTGGTGCGGCAGTGCGTAGCAAGGTGGGTCAGCGGGACCGCCGTCTGTCCGTCCTGCCTGTCTGTCCCGCTTCATTGCCGTGCTGATGCCCCCATCTCCGCCTTTGTCTCCGCCTCCATCTCCGCCTTTATCTCCGCCTCCATCTCCACCTTTATCTCCGCCTTTATCTCCGCCTTTGTCTCCGCCTTTATCTCCGCCTTTATCTCCGCCTTTATCTCCGCCTCCTCAGGGGAACGTACCGGGGTGCGGGCGAGGCCCTGGTGCGGCACAGGATGCGGCAGGAGGGCGAAGCAGCCGCCGCGACCTCCTGGTGGACCCCCGCAGGAGCAGCCACTGCCACCGCCGCAGCCACGCACCAAACCCGTGTCGCTGGCGGGGCGGCTGCTGGGGATGCTGCCACGACGAATGTCGGCATAGATGGGGCCGCTGGGCAGGATGATGACGTGGCTACAGAGAAGGGCGCCAAAGTCGGCGAGGACGGGGAGATTGCACTGCAGGACGGCGGCGCCACTGCGTACGACGGCGTGTACGACGAGGAGTACGGCTATTACGACGAGGAGCAGGGCATGAATGGCGATGAGCTGGACGGCCCGGATGCGGTGGACCTGGCCGGAGTTGTCCAGCAGCTGGCAGAGATGGCCACCCTGGGTACGACGGACGGGGTGGGCGTTGGGAGTTTGAGATGGGGGGGGCTAGTGGGCACGCGACAACGGGATGACGGGGGCTGTCGGGGTTTAGGGTGTGTGGCGCACGTGTGTCGTGCGCAGCAGCAGGTAGGGGGATGGCCGCGTAGGGCGGAAGCAAGCGTGAGGCTTGCATGGCTCGTGGCTGCAAGCAGGAATCACAGCCCCACAACAAATCAAGGTAATCAACAATCCCCCCCAATCCACTGGTCGGGCTCCCCCTTGCGCTCCCCTCTTCAAGGCATGGGCTGCGAAGACGAGATGTATCCGGACCCGAGCGACCTGAGCACCTACTACGAGCACTCGACGTACTACGAAGAAATTCCGTTTCGCGTGCAGCTCTGATATCGCTTGGTGATGGCGGGAATTCTAGTAGTGTTGCTGCGGTGGAGGTGGCAGTAGTGGTAGGTAACGGTTGTGCGTCGGGCGCGGGAAGGACGGAGCGGTCGGGCACCTGGTTCGAGGGAAGGAGCAGCTGCGCCTGAGGTGGCCGTGGAAGGAGTTGCTCAATACGTAAGCCTTGTTCATTATCTCAACGCACAGAGGCGAAGACTGCCGCCTGCTTGGCGCCGACGTGCTGTCATGCCCAGCCGACGAATAGGGCCAGCGAGTGTGCCGACGCAGCTAGGTGTCGACTTGGAGTACAACAGCGGTTATCGCGGGACAACAGCCACACCAGCCCCATGAGACGCCAAACATATACGCGTTTTGACGCCTGCTGTTCCCTGTAAACATTCAAGGCGCAGGATAAGCATATAACGGCTCTGGCATTCTGTGGCGCAGTGTTGCCTCTTCAATGCTGTAGGAATTGAATTGAATGCGACTGCTTTTTTCAGGGGCACGAGCGATGGAAAGCGATGAGAATGTTGCCAGTTCTACAGGCGGACGTTCGAAGACCTTAAATCTGCCAGCGCCAAGGCATGTAGGATGTCGAGAAATTGGCTGCTCACGTCGAAGACGAAGCGAAGGGCAGCTTCTAGTTTCGGTTTGCTCCGGCCCATCTTGGCCGCATTCCGGCATTCGCTTCTAGTTCAGCTCACAGGCCGAAGTTCTTGGGTTTTGGGGTTTTCGCCTTGAGACGAAAGGACGGTAACTGAACAGCTTGAACGCAGCCAAAGCGTTGAAAACACAGTGTACATCGTCAGTGTGCATCGTCTACAGCGATTTTGTGCGTCACATGACGACACCATAGCCTGCGCAGCCAGCGCCTCCCAGAACCTCATCCCCTCACACGCCCTCAACCCTGCCGTAACGTCAACGCCGAACCTTGGCTGCCAGCTTATTAGCTTCAGAGGCCCTCTCCCATCCCTCCAGCACACCGCTCCATAACGCTCTTCCACTCCTGGCAGCATCTTCGTTTGCACCAAGCAGTGTCACGCCGTTGCCTGCCCAAACCCACGGGCAGGACACCAGCATCCCTTCTGCCGCTGTAGCCTCCTTACATTACAGAAATGCGTACCCTGCGTGACCTCCGAGGAACACCGCTGATAGCTATCCGCAATAGCTGGGGGTTAGTGCCCAGTCCTGGCAAGGCGCCGACGTGCGGCGAGGGGACTTAAAAGGAAAGCGCAGGAAATGGCTCAGCAAAACATTTTCATCGGTCTCCGTACGACTTGACCATTCGAATGGCCATGCTTGAGCGCATGCGTGCTTGCGGGTTAGGAAGCTGGCGAGAGCTAGAACGTTCCGCTTGCTCGGGCGGCATGGAGTAATTGATCATTTTGAGAATTGATTCCAGGCATATGATAAGATTGCATGGAGTCAGGTACCAGTGCAACATGGTTGTGGTGCCTAGTCTGTCTACGTGAAGCGAACACGAATGTACGGCGCCGGGTCCCAGAAACACCAGGCCACCCGGATTTCGGGAATGGCTATAGATATAAGGCCTGCACTAAGAGTGAACCACGAATGGCGGTACGACCATCGGGCCCTTGTGGCCGTTAGGTAACGGGAAGCTGAGGACAGGAGGATCGCTCTCGTCGCTACATTCGCTCTCACCAAGATAGCGAATTAACGGCTCTTACCCAACGTCCGAGTGGCTATGACCGGGGAGGAGCCAGTCTAAGTCGGCATCATCGCGAAGTCCATCGGCACCTATATCGCGAAGTTCTTCAGTGGCAGTCTGCGGTCGCACACGGGCTCGACACCTTTGAGGTTCTTCCTCGAACTCTGCACGTCTTCGCGCCATGGTAAGTGGCGGGGCGAACACGGGGTGGGACTTCCGGGAGGCCAGGCGGCTGTTGCCGGCCGCGCGCCGAGGACGCAGCCGCGCAAGGTGGTTTGGCGGGTCGTGATAGGCGGGGGCTAAGGGGACAGCTAGAGGGAGGGGCAGGCCGTTAAGAACTCGTGGGCCCAATAGCTTGGGACGGGAGATGGTGGTGAATCGAATGGCGCCCGGGGATCGCGACGCCCGGACCCAGGATAGAGTAGTGTAGGAATTTAGTAGGTAGTAGGCAGGCTTGGGTGGGCCGCTATCGGAGCGTGAAGCCATGGAGACGTGAGGCTGGCGGGGCGCCACGTGGCGTCCCTGCTCGTAGCCCGGTGGGCCGTCGGAGCGCGGCCTGGTGTGCTCATTTCGCTGACTTGTTTGTTGTATGATGTATTTGCCTTGCTTGTAGACCTGTGGGCTGGTGGTTATTGTAGCCCGGTGGGCCCGTCTGGCGAGTGGCCCGGCGGGCCCGTCGGGCGTGGCCCTTGAGGGCCTGTGCGCTTGTCGCCCGGTGGGCCTGTCTTGCTAGTAGCCCGGTGGGCCTGTCTTGCTCGTAGCCCGGTGGGCCTGTCTTACTTGTAGCCCGGTGGGCCTGTCTTGCTTGTCGCCCGGTGGGCCTGCCTTGCTCGTAGCCCGGTGGGCCTGTCTTGCTCGTAGCCCGGTGGGCCTGTCTTGCTCGTAGCCCGGTGGGCCTGTATTGTTTGTCGCCCGGTGGGCCTGTATTGTTTGTCGCCCGGTGGGCCTGTCTTGACTGTCGCCCGGTGGGCCTGTCTTGCTTGTAGCCCGGTGGGCCTGTAATGCTTGTAGCCCGGTGGGCCTGTCTTGCTCGTAGCCCGGTGGGCCTGTCTTGCTCGTAGCCCGGTGGGCCTGTCTTGCTTGTCGCCCGGTGGGCCTGTCTTGCCTGTCGCCCGGTGGGCCTGTCTTGCTTGTAGCCCGGTGGGCCTGTCTTGCTTGTAGCCCGGTGGGCCTGCTTTGCTTGTAGCCCGGTGGGCCTGTCTTGTCTGTAGCCCGGTGGGCCTGTCTTGCTCGTAGCCCGGTGGGCCTGTCTTGCTTGTAGCCCGGTGGGCCTGTCTTGCTTGTAGCCCGGTGGGCCTGTCTTGCCTGTAGCCCGGTGGGCCTGTCTTGTCTGTAGCCCGGTGGGCCTGTCTTGTCTGTAGCCCGGTGGGCCTGTCTTGCTCGTAGCCCGGTGGGCCTGTCTTGCTTGTAGCCCGGTGGGCCTGTCTTGCTCGTAGCCCGGTGGGCCTGTCTTGCTTGTAGCCCGGTGGGCCTGTCTGGCTCGTAGCCCGGTGGGCCTGTCTTGCTTGTAGCCCGGTGGGCCTGTCGTTTCTGACGCCCGGTGGGCCTGGTGGGCATGTCGCCCGGTGGGTCCATGCTGATCGCCCGGTGGGCCCGTCTTGCGCGTAGCCCGGTGGGCCTGTCTTGCTTGTCGCCCGGTGGGCCTGTCGTTTCTGACGCCCGGTGGGCCTGTCTGGCTTGTCGCCCGGTGGGCCGCCTTGCCTGTAGCCCGGTGGGCGTGTCTCCCGTGGCGCCCGGTGGGCCTGCCTTGAGAATAGCCCGGTGGCCCGGCCCGGCGTGTCGCCCTGTGGGCGCGGTCGGGCGTGTGGTCCGGTGGGCAGTTCGGTCTCAGGACCCGGGGCGCGGTCGGGCATGTGGCCCTGTGGGTCTGGCTGGCTGGTAGCCCGGTGAGCCTGTCTGGCGGGGCCCGGTGGGTCAGCCGCGCGCGGCCGAGCACGCCGGCTTGTGAGTCGCCCGGTGGGCCGTTCTGTCGGGTCGCCCGGGGGGCCGGTATTGCGAGTGGCCCAGTGGGCCTGCAGGCCGCGGCCCGGTGGGCGCGGTCTGGCTTGTAGCCCGATGGGCAAGGTTTAGCGGGCGCCCGGTGTATCCGTCCTGAGGATAGCCCGCGGGCTGCGGGTAGACCGTGGGCCGGTCCGGCTTGGCGCTCCGTGAGCGAGCCTGGTGGGCCGGCTGGAGGGTCGGCCAGTGAGCCCCGCGGGAAGTGGTCCGCGGGCGCAGTCGATTGCAGAGCGGGAGCGTCAGTCTCGCGGGTTGCACAGTCACTGACAGGAGTGCCGGCCGCTGCGACTGCAGGGTACGGACGAGGCTACGCCCGAGCGTACGCCCAAGGCCAAGTCGAAATCTGGTCATCGGTCGCACAAGCAGCCGGCTGGGCCGGAGGGGGCGGGAGGGGTGCTCGCACCGCCTAACCCGCCACCAGGAGGTCAAGGCCGGGTGGGAGCTCAGGAGCGAGCGCGTGTCGGTGACACGGATAGCGCGGCGGGGCGCCGCCTTCGCGCGATGTTACGAGGTCCGGCGCCGGATATCCCGGAGGACGTGGCGGGAGGCCCCTCACGTGTGCCGGCCGCGGCTGCGCGGGAGGGGGCGGAGCCCGGGGGCGATGCAGACGGGGCGGGTCTGGCTGCGCGGCAACCCGTGGGGGTGGCTCGCGGGTCAGGGGAGGATGTGCAGCTGGTGGGGTCGTTCTCCGCCGCGGGCGGTCAGGCCCGGGGACCGGAGCAGCAGGAGGCCGCGGAGCTCGGGGTTTTGAGGCAGGAGGCTCTGAAGAGGCCTAGGGAAAGGGTAGCCGTTCCGCCGGAGCGAGGGGCGTTGCCGCGGTTCCGGTCGTCAGCTAGTTCCGGGAACCCTAGGATGGAGGCTCGTTCGGAGCGGAGGATGGGGGAGCCGGGGGTGAGGATGGGGGAGCCCGAGGAGGGCCTACAGGAGGCGTGGGCAGCGGCGGCGGTCGCAGTTCGCGCGCAAGAGCGGCTGCAGCGCGAGTTTGACGCGTACAAAGTGGCGGTGCGTGCGGCACTGGTTGGGACAGGTCTAGGTGCAGAAGGCAGGGCGGACGAGGGGCCGCGAGCCGACGGGGCGGGAAGGGACGCCCCGCCGCGAGAGGAGTTAAGGGGCGGCCCGGCTACCCTCGGTCTGGGAGGCGGCCCGGCGGCGTTGCGGCGGCCGGGCATTTTGATTCCGATGGAGCCCTCGGTTGCATCGGTCGATCGGGCGTGGCTGGTGCCGTACGAGCCGGCACACGTGGAGGATGCCACTCGTTACGCGAGCACGTACCACACGGCTCGCGATATGGTTACGGTGGCGGCTATCTATAGCCGCCATGCGGAGGTGGCGGTGGGAGCGCTAGGCGGTGCGGCCGGGGTGGATACCGAGGTTGCGAGGGCGGCAGAAGTGTTCGGATACTGGCTCACAAACCAGGTCCGGGGGCCGCTGACGTCGGCCGGGATCGAGCTCGATCGTGTGTTGTTCACGTGCTCGGGCGGGGCGCCTGTGCGGCAGCCGGAGTCGTGGCTGGGTGAGGGCAGGCGTTTCGTGGCCGAGGCGGTCGAGAGTGTGAAGGCCACCCAGGCGTCGCCACGACCCCTGGTGGGCATGGCCCGGATGGTGGGTGACCTTCTGGCGCAGGGCAATCCCGGACAGGCTGTCCTGACTCAGGTGGTCGCCGCGGCCACACCCCCGGGATCCGAGGGGCGGTGGCCCCGATTCCTGGGGCGGTTGGTCCAGGAGTGGGGACCGACAGGGGATGCCTGGCCGGTTCCCACCGTCGCTGAGTGGACGGAAGGGGGTAGCCCCTTTGTGATCTCGTTGCTACGCCTGCTAGCAGCTATCAAGCGGGCTCATGGCTACCTCGTGCGGCAGCTAGATCGGGAGGCGGAGGGGATGCCGCGGGCGGCGGCGTGGCCGAGTTCCAGCGGGTTTTTGACCGCGGGCCCTAGTGGGTCGTTGGGTGGGCCGCCGCCAGTGGGCCGGCCCGGGCCGTTCCCGCCTCCCAGCTTGGGCGTGGGCCGGGAGGATCGGCAGCCGGCCGTGTCTTATGGGCTGGGCCGCCACCTGCACGGCGAGGGGGGTCCCCGGCCAGCGGGGTCCGCGGTCACGGCTCTGAGCCCGGCGGGCCGTATGGGGATGCCGCGCGAGGAAAGGCCGCCGCGGACCGCCGACGAGGGGTTGCGCGCGAAGGCGCAGGCGAGTTTCGTGTTGCCCCGTTGGGGGGACCTGCCTCAGGTCACCTTCGACGACTATTTTCAGGCCGCCGTCGCCAATCGTTGGTGCTTCGCCCACGCGGGCATATGTGGGGGTGACCTCGGCGCGTGCAGGTTGCCGCGCTGCATGCGGGTGCACCCCCCCGCGAGGTGATTCTCCAGGAAGTGTCCAAGGCCATGGTGTCGGCGCCGCACCGGGTACGCCCCGGGGGTTAGGTCGCTATCGCCCGGGGGGTTCGGACAGGCCGCGTGCGGCGTCGGACGTGAAGGCTTAACCCCTCTTGCGCGGGCCCGCCTTGCAGGTCCCCGCGGGTGGTATGGGTGGGACCCTGGTAGGGGCGGGACGGGGAAACGGGTGGTCGGACTGGTTGGAGATGGTTGGCGCCGATCCGGAGGAAGACTCGGACGCGGAGCCAGCAGAAGCGAGTGAACTGATCGAGGCCCTGGCAGACCTAGTCGTGGACCCGCTGTGGGTACCGGACAGGCGGGTGTCAGCGTCGGCTCCGCTTGTAAGACCAGTTTCGCCAGTCAAGGTTCCCTGTCCCGCCCCCGAAGGGCCTGCGAATGAAGCACCAGCCAGGCAGCTGCTGCACGACGCCTGGGCTCGCATGCAACAGCTTGGGCACGCCTTTGCCAGCGAGGACACGCCAGACGCGGAGTACGAGGCCCAGTTAAGGGCGGTGTGCCCGGACCCCGATCAGTTTCAGTCGGGCCGGTTGCAGCGCCATGCCCACGTGTGGGAGGAATTTTTGGAGATGGCAGGAGACGGGAAGATATCGGAACCGGGCCGGGCGGTGCTCCGGATGATTCGTGTCGGAGTGCAGCTAGACTTCGTGGGAGTGTGGGGGCCCGGGCACGATTCGGCCCCGCACAGGCAGGAGAAGCTGCGTATCGTCAAGCAGATGTTAGGGCAAGCTCAGCCCGGCATAAAACCCGAAACCCTGCTAGAAGGCCGCGTCCCTCACCCCGTCAAGTTTCCCAACCACCTGAGCGCGGAGGAGCACGCGGCGTTCGTGACCGCCGAGATTAGCAAGGCGATGGGGCAGGGGGCGGTGCGTCGCTGGGAGGGGCCGGCGGCACCGGTTGTGATCAACGGGCTACGGGTGGTGGTACAGCCCGATAAGCTACGCCTCTGCATGAATCCCATGTACATCAATCTCTTCATGCGCTACCGGCCGTTGAAGTATGAGAGGATCACGGACATGATGCACTACGTACAGCCGGGGGATTATCTGCTGGCCACGGAGGACAAGTCGGGATACTGGCAGCTGGCCATGCACCCCGATTCGTACCGCTACCTGGCCTTTGAGTGGCAGGGGGAGCTCTTCTACTGGCCCCACATGCCCTTCGGTATTGCGCCCGCTTGCCGGCTGTACACGGCCATGAAGCTGGAGGTATTCCGACCGTTGAGGCAACGCTCGGCGCGCCTAACGTTCTTGATCGATGATGTGGCGTGCGTGGCAGGATCCCGAGGACAGGCGAAGTTCCTAGGGCGGACCCTGATACAGCTGCTTAGCGCGCTGGGGTTCACCCTGAGCTTCAAGAAATGCCGGATGATCCCGGCTCAGAGGCTGCGTTTCCTGGGCTTCATAGTAGATGCGGCCGCCCAGGCCTATGAGGTGCCAGCCGATAAGGTGGCGGGACTCGCGGGGCTCGTGGCGGAGTTGCGCGCGTTGCCCGAGGTGGGCATGAGGCAGGTGGCGCGGGTGGCGGGTAAGATCATGTCGATGAGCCTGGCGGTAGCGATGGCACCCTTGCATAGCCGGTTAGTGGGGTTAGCTCTGCGGGGCAAGGCTTCATGGGATGCCGCGGTGGGCGATCCGGCCAGCTGCCTGGACGCGGCGGAGGTGTTTTTGCAGTTGTTGACGGTCAAGAATGGCCGGACCTGGTGGCGAAAGGGCCCTGCGTTGGTGCTCCGGGTGGCGGGCGACGCGTCGGAGACCGCGTACTCCGTGTTCTTGCCCGGGGGAGAGGTGGGCAAGGAGGAGGTGATCGTGCCGTTTACCCCGGCGGAACAGGCCCGGATGAGGGCGGGGACGTACAGCAGCACGGAGCGGGAGCTGCGGGCCATCCGGCTGGCCGTGCAATGGCTGGCTCAGCGTCACCCTCGGCTCATCCAGAACCGGCGGGTGCAATATCAGACGGATAGCATGGCGGCGCAACTGTGCGTGCTAGGCCTGAAGGGCCGGGGCCCCTGCCTCCAGCAGGTCGCCGACATCTTTCGGCAGTGCGCCGCGACGGATACGGAGATAACCGTGGTGTGGTACCCGCGCACGGAGCTGCAGCAGCAGCATGCGGACGAGCTAAGCAAACAGCGGGATCCCTCGCAATGGAGCCTGAATGCCCGGGTGCTGGCGCAGGTGTTGCGTTTGAGCAGTCTGCAGGGCAGGGAGCCTCAGCTGGATTGCTTTGCAGACGCGGCAACCACGGTTGTGGCCGGGCGTTTCTACTCCAGGAGCTGGAACCCTGATTGCTTAGGCGTAGATGGCCTGGCGCAGAGTTGGGAGCCGCTGCCGAACCAGCCCCGGCCGCTGCTCTACATCTACCCCCCGTTCGCGTTGGTGGGGGCAGTGGTCCGGAAGGTCGCGGAAGAGCGCCCGGACTGCATTCTGATACTACCCCGGTGGCCACGATGGTGGCAGGCAGCCCTCGTACGGCTGCCTATTCGAGAGGAGTTAGAGCTGCCGCACTGCGAAGATTTGCTGGTGCCCGGGCCGGCGGCGGGCACCATTGGGTCGCGTGCGCCTCAGTTCCGGATGATGGCCTATGTGGTCTTGTGGGAGTAGGTCGACGGATCGTTACGTACGAGGCCGGGCACGCTATGGGCTGAGGCGTGTGACCAGGCTGTATGGAGGGGATAGGCGGAGGGATTCTCTCGGCGGGGCCGGGGCCGCCCGGGGCGGGGTAGCGTGGCGGGATAGAGAAGCGTGGAGGTTACAGGATTGGAGCGATCCAGTCGGAACTCCGCTCTACCGCGCGGATTCGCGCCACACTAATTCAGTCTCGTACGGTTGGACGAGTGATTCGCACTTCTGCAATACTCATCACTTGACGTCGTTAGCACTCTTACAGTACAAACTTTACATCCACGTTAAATTTCACCAAGTCTACTGAACGACAGCCTGATATCATATATGTCATACGTTAGCGATTTTTCCGTGTCTGCACGCGACGCATAACTTGTTTTTTTCTGCTTATACTTTAATACTGATTGTCATCTTGCTTCTACATCATTATAAACACGCCTTTCCTGCTGGTGTTTTGCCGATGGTAGAGTTGGTAGCGCTGGTGGCCGGATTGGTGGCAGCGGCAGTTATCCTGCCGGCATTCCTACTACTATGTGCATCAAGACGAAAGGTTGGCTTGGGGAAGGGTTGGCAACCTAGCAATAGGGGAAGGGTTGGCATCCGCTTGGCAGCCATAACACACTTGCACGTCATGCGGTTTCTTGTTATGCGGTTTCTTACCACTCATCACTCTGTAAGCATGCACCAATTTGTGGCCTTGGCTTCCTGAGAATCCATGGGTCTCAGATGACGAAACACTGTCTTCGGCTCGTCAACTTCATAGCTCGTCCAGAGCGTGCCTAGAGTGGGCAAAAATGGGCGAAAGCTGGTGAAAGCCTTGTGTATTTCACCTCAAAGGGTAACATCACTTCAGAAGTATACCACCACAACACAACAATCGTCCATGTCGCTCTCGTTCGGCGTAGCCATGCGCTCGTCCACCACATACGGGATGATAAGCGGAAGCCGGTTTTGCCCTCTCAATTAAAACCATGACGCCATGCATACCTTATCCACATTTATATCATCATTTGGATGCTTGCCACTATGACACCCCTCCTACCAACAGGAGGTATCGATTGAGGAGTCCATGGCGAATCGCAGAAACGCAGCGAAGAGTAAAGTTCAGATTGACCCTATCTTGCAGCCGGAATGGGCCGCGAATCAGGCAGTACGCGAGGCACAGCAGCGAAAGCAACTCGCGGTGCTTATGTCGTCGAAGCAGCTGCGGGCGAACAAGGCCGGCGACGGCAGCTTGCACGTGGTAATGCGGCAGCCCTCCACCATGGCCGACAAATACGCTCTCCCATCACACCTCACAAAGCAGCTGGGTCAGGTGAGGAGCTCTGGCATACCTGCGTGGAGGAACGTGCCGCCTCAAAAGAACGTGCCGACTAGGGGCGCGTGCTTCATGCCCTCACGCTTTCCCGTTGACGGCTTTTATATTGAAACTGCGGCACCACGGCGTTCAGCTGATACTGCTGATGCTGCGTGTTACCGGGGATCACTGGTGGAGCCAAGATCATCTTGGGAGCTAGCGCACCGCAGCAGCAGTAGCGCGGGGCCCCCCTTGAGCGCCCCCTTGAGCGCCCCATTTTCGCACCGATGCCCCCCCTGCTATTCACATACTGCAGCACCCGACCTTTTCTTGCCAATCGTGGCGCTTCCTCACCCCCTCCCTCCCTGCCGCCCCCCCTCCCCGCATCATTTCTACCGGGTTTCCCTCCGCTCTCCCCCCCTACCGGGCGCACCTCGCAGCCATCCCGGCGCACCTTCGTGCATAATGCGTCCAATGCTCGGTGCGGCTCGCCGTCTCAGGTGGGCGCCTGGAGGCATTGATGGCAATCCGCGGGCGGGGATCCAGGCAATCGGAACCCTGTCCGTCCAGGCTCCAGGGAATCTGCTGCTGGAGCTGTCACGTGGCTCGTGTAACTGCCGAATCGCGGGGTGTTGGTGGCACCTTGCGTGGTAAAACACTCACCGCGGTGCACCTCGGTGGCCCGTTCCGACAGGACATCTCCGTGGACAGCGTGCCGCCGCTGTTCGAGCAGCCCTCGCAGTCCTCGCCGCTTCAGCGCCCCGAACGGGCGTACACCGACTCTATGTCTGCCAGCATCAGCAGGTGTGCACTGCGAGCGCGAGTGCGAGTGCGAGTGCGGCGGCGAGCGCGGGGGCGTGTTGGGCGCAGCTTATGGTACCCGTCGCCTTTGTTGGGGCGAGGTGACGACCCATGTGCGGCTAGGGGGGCTCGGGTCTCACGCGCGCCGTGCCGCTCCTTCCCCGCTCGTCCAGCTCCTTCCCCGCCCGTTCCTCGCCCACCTGCTGCTGCACCTGCCCTCCTTCCCTGCTGCTGCACCCCAATCTGCCGGCCGCAGGAGCGCCGTCAACGACAGCAGCGTCAACGCCCACACTTCTGGCGGCGGCGCTGCCGAGTTCTACGGCCCCTCGGTCGGCAGCACGAGCCGCCGCGAGATGGGCTCGGCCTCGATGCACGGGCCGGAAGTATCTGGGGCCAACGCAGCTGACATGGGTATGCCAGAACTGTACCAGGTCGACGGGTCGGCAGCCTTCTGCGACACACAGGACGAGCTCGGCATGCCCAGCTATCCGCGTCCCCCGCCGCAGTCGGGGGCCAGCGGCTCAGGCATTGCGTGGCCGGGCCTCAACGACGAGTCCGTCGGCGGTCGCAGCTACGACTCCGGCAGGGCGGCCCAGCGAGTCAGCCACCCGAGAGTGGTGGCGCTCAGCCCCAACGTCGGCGCCGCGAGCGTCCCCGGCCAGGGCCCCAGCAGTGGACGCCTGCTGAACAGCCTGCCTCAGAAGCGGCCGTCCTTGGACAGTGTCGAGCGACTGGTGCCGGGAGTGGATTGGTCCGTAGCCGCCAGCGAGGGCGGTAGGCGCGCCAGCTACGCCATCGGTGCTCCGCACGAGGGCAACGATGCCGAAGTGCCCCCCCCGAGGGAGCAGAGCTCAGCCCCGGTGTCGTCTGGTAGCGGCGGCATGACGCCCAGGCAGGTTGGTCTCGTGGACAGCACCGGGGACACCCAGCGCGGCGTCAGCCGGACCATCAGCAGCCGTGACCCACGGGGCGGCAGCCATCTGCCCAGCCCGCTCGGCGGCCGGCTCGCGTTTACTGAAAAGGACGGTAAGTTCGTCAGCACTCGGTGGACCGCCGGCGGGTCAGTTGCGCAGGCCAACCCGGCCGCCGTTGCGACAGGGCCGCACTCGGCTGTAGCCTCGGCCGAACTAGACGCTCCGCTACCGGGCAGCGCCGACGGCTTCGTTGAGCCCCAAAGGGTGTTCAAAGGCAGCTTCTCGCAGCGGGAGTACTCCTCGCAGCCCCAGCGCGCTAGCCCTCTGCGGTCTCGCGGCGTGTCATTCGGAACAGAACTGAACGTGAGCGCCGGTGCCAGCGGCGGTGGTGGTGGTGGCGGTAGTAGTGGTGGTGGTGCCGCGATCGGGAGTCGGTGCACGTCAACATGGAGCGGCATGGTCACGGGCCCCATTCTAGTTGATGTGCAGTCGGGGCCGGCCGTGTTATTGGGCGCCAGCGACGCGCAGTTGTTGAGCGCGCCGTCGGGCAGCCGCGCCGCGCGTGCACAGGCGCTACTTGCTCGCAACAAGAGCAACCTGAGCCGGCTCGCGGCCACCGCGACTGGAAACGTTGATGCGGTTTGAGCGCTGCGCGTGATATTTTATTTTGCTTGCGGCCGTGTTATTGGGCGCCAGCGACGTGCAGTTGTTGAGCGCGCCGCCGGGCAGCCGCGCCGCGCGTGCGCAGGCGTTGCTTGCTCGCAACAAGAGCAACCTGAGCCGACTCGCGGCCACCGCGACTGGAAGTGTTGATGCGGTTTGAGCGCTGCGCGTTGCTATTTTATTTTGCTTGCGGTGGCGAAATGCCCCACCTAGTGTCCGGGGGAGTGCTTGTTGACGATCACTATTGGCTTGCTCTGGTCCTCATGATCGATGTTGTTGACCCAACCTTACTATTTATGTTGCAGGCCTTCATATAGAAGTAGGGACTGCTGGCAGATAATGCAGTTTGTGGCCGTTGATTGCGTCGAGTGTCAGTTCGAGAGCGCTGCGCACCCGTCCCCTCCGAGGGGCAAGGCTGCTGGTCCAAACTCATATGCAGACGCGCGCGTGCGTGCGTTCATTCCGTTAGTTGCTGCAGCGCATGCGCTCTGATGGTGGATGTTGTACTTGCGAAGGTTCTAAAAATACTTCAACTGCTGTGCATCGCAAACATCGGGCACAGGTGCTCAAGGCTTGATTCGCCATAGATCTGCACGAGATATATTGCGTTTTTTTTGCTTCTTTCGCCGGCGTCCACAGTGGCGTGAAGCCGGCAGGTGTACTGGCGCCCACCACGTTGACCTGGCTACCACATGGCGGGAAGGACACGCGTAGCCGGGCCCTGGAGGGTGAAGAATCGCCGCATCAGTATTGGGTCAGGTGGACCATGCTGGACGTGGCTTGGGAGACCGCCTAACTGCCTGCTAAAAGTTGGCAACGGTTGACACGGCTTCCTGGCGACGCCAACATGACGGATATTCGAATGGTTTCGAAGTGCAATTAGAGGATGCGCCTATGCGAGCATATTTGAGCATTTGCAGCTCCTGGGCGTGCACGGGTCTGCTTAGGTTTTTACCGCCAGTGCGGGGAACCCTGTCTATTTACTCATCCACCACTTCCACTCTGGCACGACTGAAATTTGGGCTTGACGGAAGAGTTGGCTTCTGCACTGATTTGAGGCCCTTGTTACTGTAGGAACATTGGCGTCGACGAGTTGGGTACCTTTTTATATAAAGCTTATATCTGGATGGCACGATGCCAATGACGTTTTTGGATGTGTCCTGCGGCTCTCGCGGTCAGCAGACTCCTGGGCAACTCGTACATGGATTGACGGATCGGATGGGGCAGGCTAACGAAGTAGGCTTCAAGCGGGAACTGTAATTGTGGCATCGTGTCTCACATGCTATAACAAGGCGCCTGGGAAGGGCCGGGCACATCTGCCATGGAGATTGCCACCCTTTTGGCATTAATGTCAAGTCGGAAGTATCAACGTTTGGTTTTTAATTCCCTTATAAGAAACCTTATGTGGTGCAGTTTGTACGTGTGTACAGCATCCCTTAACGGCACCGGACACCTCTGCCAGGTTTTGCCCCCGAAAACGATGTACCCATGGCCCCTCCCACATCGCTCCAGCAGGGTTTCAATCCTCCTGCTAGCTTCCTAAGGGAAGCGACATCGCGCCACTGGCCAACGTGTGGGGCGGGCTGGTCGCCGTCCCTGACATCGCTGCCAGGACGTCTTAGGCCCTTCCCCACCCAGCATGAGTCCCCTTTGGGCGGCTGGCTGACCCCTTCCGCACGCTGCCGCGGAACCCTGCCCGCCTCACCCGCAAGCATGCACTAAGTAAAATGCTCCCTCGGCACGTGGCTGCCAGCCTGCTCCCTGTCAGCACAGCCCCGTCCATGACCCGCGGCAAGAACAAGCACCTGTGTGGCCAGGGAGACTGAAGGCGCATCACCAGGCGATCACACAGCGACTGGCAATTGACTGTCAGCCGCCATCGCAGCGCTGCAACAAACACGTGTGGGCGGCAATGCACACCAGGTGCAGGTCGGTACCGACATGATAACAACTAACGTCTGACCGATGTACAGTCGAATACATTCTTCTTCCTATTGCATTTCAAGGCGTACGACTGAGAAGTCGGTGCCCATTCCACCTGTACTGTTTCACACTGCCACCCACTCAACGTGCCCCACAATGCACATGTAAAGGTAGCAGTACCTGTTTGGTTAGTAATGTTCCGAAAACGCGGCATGAAGTCATCGCAGCTCGCCACTAGCGTGCCGAGTAAGTAAGTGTTTTGAAAAATACCTATAAGCGGCCGAGTAAGCCAAGCCACTGCACAAGAAGTCAGTCAGTTGGATATCATCCCACGCGCCCATCACTAAACTAAAGTAGGAGCTGTGCCTGCACAGCTGGTGCGTATGGAGTCCACGGTCCGAATGCGGCCCTCCTCACGTCACGTACATAGCGGACGTTCTAGTATAACAACACCCTCGCTCTTCCTCAGTGTCCGGCGATGTGCCCGATGGTTCTACCTTTAGGTCTGGAACCCACTGTAACCGTTACAACAACACCTCGACCCGTCTTGAAACACGGACCAAGGAGTCTAATCAGGCTGCAGAGACGCTCTGGTCTTTTGTAATCAGCAGTGGGTCCCGCTCACGATCCCGTTCAGGTGTGGGCGAGGTGGGGTCATGTCCCTTTCCGCGGCTGCGCTCCGTCGCGGTACTGGATTGCACGCTAAGGTAGGTGTACCAGGCGATGCCCACCATAGTCAGCGCGATGCCCGCGAGCCGCTTCCACGGCATGCTGTCGCCAAAAATGAGGCAGCCGCCCGCCAGGATCAGGATCTGGTGACAGCAGACAAGGGAGGGAGAAACAGCAAGGAAAGGCGGGCTAGATGGATGAAGCGGCGCTCACAACTGCCGCTTCCTAGCGCTCCTAATGTCAGCCCAATCCAGAGGCGTTTACCACACCGGCCCAACGCTGCAAGCGCCACCACCAGCATTCGTCTGCATGGCCGCCTACCTGGGTGCCAACCGCACGAGTGAGCCCCAACGAACACGCACATGCAAGTCGCCGCACCCACATGCAGCTCGTCATCATTAATGATGCGTGGCAACGAATCGGTTTCCTATGACCAAGTCGTAGTCCAGGCACAGCTTCGTAAGCGAGCTCCACAAGCCCTCTGTCCGCCTCCCTCCGCACCGTTTTGAGGTGACCCACGATGTTGTAGGTGAGGCTCGAAGTGGAGCCGATGACCAAAAATGTGGACAGGCTGACTAGGATGCCCAGCAGTGACGATATTACAAGGGCAACTACCGCTGGCGGGGTATATCGGTACCCCAGAACGGTGTCTGCATTGTGTGTCGTGAGACCGAAGTCGTCGATCATGGGTGCCATCACCAGCAGCAGGACAACAGCCTGTTTAGGCAGTTCAGGGGGTCAATGTTTAGGCAGTTCAGGGGGTCTATCTTGTGTCTGCTCTTATCAGGCTTCGCACGGCTCCCAGAATGCCGACCTAGTCGATCCCTCGCCCGTGACCGGCAAGGTGCTGGCTGTGCAAGGAGCAGCGTTCGAAGCCATGAAGGCAAGATTGCGCCGAACATTGCCAGCACCGCTGCTCGCAGGTGACATTTCTTACCTGCGGAGTGTAAGCCAAGAGGAGCTGCGAGCTATTGGCTTGAAGCTCCTTCTGCTTCGAGCCCGCCCAGATCTGGTAGAGCGCTGTGACCAAAACGGACGCAAGGCCCACTATGAAGCCCGCCATGTTGGCAATGGCGACGTGGTCTGTGACAGTAGCGACGGTGACGCCCATGCACACCACGACGACGGACATCATAATGCGCCAGGTGGGCACCTTACGGAACAGGAGGTAGTCGAGTAGCATGACGGTAGGCGCGATGGCAATCTAGACATGCGGCAGCCAGGCGCACAGAAGGGATGCGCACCCATATATGAGCAGATAGCGGGCTCATTTGGAAACTTGACCAATCGACAAGCCGTTGCGGCCAGATGGTAAGAGGCAGACACCGCAACACGCGACAGGCAACGTCATCGTGTAGGGTAAAAATGGGCAGTTTGGTCGTGTTGGGATGCGGTGGGGGGGCTCAAAGTGGCCCAGGTGGTGGCTGTAAGAAGAGCACTGTTCCTTGACATGAACTAGCGCAATGCAATCGGTTACTGCTGAAGGTTCGCCGCCCGAGGTCCCACACACCTCTTGCGACGTCTCACCTTCCCCCGGGTGGCCCTTCTCATCCTTACGCGCGCACCTTAAGAATTTGGTAAAAGCCCACAGTGTTCAGGTTCAGTGAAAGGTTGTTCAAGACGACATATCCAACATAACCCAGGGCAAGCGGTGTGACTGCCACCGGGTTGAAGTGTTTTACTGTAAAGAAGTTAACGCGCGACAACACGAACATCCCAGCCCACGTGAAGAGCGTGTGCATCAATGTCAATGTTGTCACGAAGTTGAACCTGTGTATCGGTAGGCTTGATGTTATGGCAGGCATTTTCATCGCCGAGGCCCCAAATGTATTCCCGGAAGCGTACCGGTAGGTTGAGAAGACGAGCTTGTTAGCAAACACGATACAGCAGGCGCTGAACACGTTCAGAGCAACGTAGAAAATCTTCATGAAGGGGGACGCCCCCCCTGTATGTCCCGCCATGGTCAGAGGCTCCGCGGCCTGTGGGCCTTGAGCGCGACCGCCACGCCCAGAGTCGGCCTTACGAATGCTTTGAGCGCCTCCACAAGCGCGTACGCCACGTCAATCCTCAAGCAATTTGGACCATTGCTGTTGGCCCCTAACCCTGGTCTGACCCTGCCTGACAGGACTAGGAGCTCAAAGTACATAGGCAATGTTGCTTTAAAGCATGTCGAGCATCAAACATTGCACGATGCAGACTAGTTTAGGAATTTAGGGCGACAGCAAAATGTCGGCCTTACACTCCTCTTATACCCCGGCAACTATAACTCCCTAGCGTGGCCCGTGCGTAAAGCAAGTGATAATAAGGATGCATGGTCGGCATGACGTGAGGCCCATCCTTCACGACGACAGTTCCGCGGGCACTCACAAACATAAGGCCCTAGACCGAAGCAGAATTGCGTTTACGAGCAACGAGCTCACTATAATTGCCTTGAACGTGCAAAGGAGTAGACGTGCTTTACTCAAATTATCACTATGCAGACGTGACGAAGTGTCCAGTATGACAGGTAGCCGCACACCAGTGTCTTGCAACTAATTACATACATGGCGCAAATTGCATCGACACTACCTGGCTTGCAAACATTTCTCCAATGGATCGTGCTCTTACCTGATAGCTTTTGCAACGAGTTGCTAGCTCCATGCGTGCCAAGTGGGTGCAACTAGGGCGCCTGCCAACGTACCTCGATATAGTAATATAGCGATATAATATTGCAGGCGCTTAAGAAAGCGTGGTAATTGTGGGGATCGCCATTGGTCCGTTATTATCCGTTGCGCCAGGCGGCTCAGCAGGGCTCAGCCATTTGGAAGGGGCCAGGGAAAATCACTCGGCCAGCCGCATCAAGCCAAGACACATACCGCATGAATGCGTGCAACATCCAACTTAAGTTCATTCACATAAGGCTCCAGTGCAACAGCCTGCAATGAGGCATTAATGGGGTGTATCGATCACCGCCCTGTAATGAGGCATTAATGGGGTGTATCGATCACCGCTTATGCGGAAACACCGCCACAATAATCCCCCGCACATTGCCGTGACGCTGGAATCATAGGGGACGTCCATATCGAACGTTTCTCAAACTGCGTGATTTTCCGCCTATTGAGCCAACACCGTTTCACGACAGAGGTACAGAAAAGCCTCGACAGCGTTGACAGCGACTAGGGCTCACAGGGCTGCACAGGGCAAGGCATGAGACGAGCAGAGCAGCAAGGCGAGGCAAGGCCGGACAAGTTTTGCGACAATAGTACGCTATGTGGTCGGAGATGATCCGAGAGGCGCGAGAGGCACTCCGTATCCAACGGTATTCTGTCCGATTGCCAGTGAGCCTTCGGTTGCAAGGGTAGTGTCACCACTCACCAGGAGTCTGTGGCAAGGAGCTAGACCAAGTTACGGGGGCACACGTACAGGGGATTGCTCGTCCCCGTCCCTTGACGGCTAAGCTCTCTGGTCTATCCAGGTCTATCTAAACACCCCACTGTCGCCCACTGTCGCCCACCGTAACACGTACTACTACACCACTTGGGGATCGCAAGCGTGCGTTGACTGTTATGTTATGTCATGGGGACCTAATGGAAGAAAAAAGGGACGATTTGGCGTCCTTCACAGCAGCTTGGTGCAGTTGTTTTGGAGGGCATAATGGACAGTGCCCCGGAAAGATTCCCCCCTGGTAAATGGGCGATGCTCGGCTGTGCTCTTTAGTCAGCCATAGAACGCACCGCACAATGTTGTTCGGCGGTACTGTGCGGTGCCTGGCAGCAGGGTCAGCGCAGTGATGCACCCAAGTCCCTGTTAGCAAGCTTGGTTAAAGCTTATTCGGGGCATGAGCCCCGCTGAGCCCCCCTGAGCCCCTCACCTGTTGAGAGTGAGCGGGGATCAGGACGGATCAGGCGAGGGGACTCCGTTGCAGTCCATTCCTACTATGTGGGCATAGCCGATCACCGACCGCCAGGGAGGTTGAGAACGGGCCGGGGTGCACGCGTGCCTGCTTTTAACGACACTCCGCAACGCAGCCCCCATGAGTTACTTTGGCGCAGTTTATCCGCGCGTAGTACGGGTATTATACGGCATGTATATGACAAGATATCAGTAATCAGTAGCGATCATCGCGACGTGTATGAAATCGGACGAAGGAGCTGTGGACCCCAAATTGCGATACGGCCGTTGTCCTCACCGGATTAATGGCAATTACACCAGGGTCCGAAACATTATTAATTTTCGACATGATGTGCCTCGAGGCGCTTTCCGCTCACCGAGCTGCTATGCGACAGAATTAAATTGCTTGCCAAGCAGCTCGACAATTAACCGAAAAGCATGTTAGCATGTTGTCAGGTTTGAGATCAAATGCTCCTGATGCTTTGGGGGCTTGGTATGTGAGGATGAAAGATACATTGTACGGCAGCCACTGAGCATTTGACGGACGGAGAGCCCATGCATTTGTATTTGCAGTGATGGCGCACCACGCACACGTAGGCCTAGGCCTTTCCTCCAAGGCTCATTGCAACCTTACGCCACGGGTGCATCGAAAGTCCCTGCCAGCCAATCAGAGCAGGTCTGCTGTTCACGCAATAGTAGGCGACGCGTCGGGCACCACACGGCGCTCTCTACTTACCCTCATAGTCGGCTTGGGCGCTGGTTCTACTTCTGGGGCGTTCGCTAATCCACCACCCAGCCAAGGCGAGCCTGCTCCCGCTGTCGCCTTCCCAGTGATCACGCCGTCGCCCGCACCACAGCCGAACGATCCAACCGTATTCATTTATGACTTCGCGTCGGATGTGCCTAGCAACCTACGTGTCAGGGAGTACTGGACGATTATCAACCAGCAGCGGCCACGGAACTGGCAACAGATTGCGCAACAGATTCAGACTGGCAACTACGAAACGCTAGCTGTGAACCTCAACGTTGCTCCGATGGCGGACCTGCGGCAGGCGGCACTTTACTTGCCGTGGGCGCTTCTTCAAAATTACGAGTACACGGCTTCTGTGGACGCGTTCAAAGCCTACAGAAACCTCGACGAACATGTTAAGGACCTGCAGCGTGCAGCATCAGCTGCTGCTGCGTTTGGCCCTGGGGACGTATCGTCACAGCAGGCTCAACAGGTCCAGCAGGCTTTCATCTTGATGTCGGCGTCGCTGGACGGCTTCTTGGCAACAATACCGGCACGTTACACGGCTGGTCTGGGGCTCTTCCAGCAGCAGGGGAGAACACCCAGTTCGGTATCAGACTAGCCTTGACGACGTGGAGGCCTGCTGGTGGCAGGCACCATTATCGTACTATGACTCACATGCTTGGGTACTGGGCTAAGTTATGAGCAAGAGCAGAGACTTACGCCTAGGGTGCCCGACGGAACTACACGTGGGCCCGGGCCCTGCAGCGTGCTGTGCTAACCACGCCTGCCAGGAGACGGTCGGGCGCGCCAAGTGACAAGAACTTGGCTTAATACCATGGAATTACCCAAGGTAGAGTCCCCCGGTGAGGAGAAGGCGGGTTTATTTTTTGTTGTTATTATTGTCAGGAAGAGGTGTTTATGTCCTGGCGGGTCTGGCCCACTGCCCGAAGATGAGTGATATATTTAATGGTCTCGCTGAATCCTTTTTATTTGGGGGCAGTACAGGAACTAAGCGTGTGTCTCAGCTGTGTCTCTTGGTAGCTGCCAGGGACAAGGTGCACCTCCGGTTGCACGCCTCGTTCGGATAGGCAGGGGTTGGGCAGGCCCTCGAAACTGCTACTTTTCTCGAGTGCCGCTGTACCTGGACTAGGTGAGGCTGCGAGTGGTCTGCGAGTTGTTTGGTTGTAAGCGGTCTGCTCCTGTGCAAGAGGACCTTTATCATGTTGAGCGCACCTAGTACCATACGCGGGTCACGAGGTGGTGGGCGGAGTATTTCAACCGATACAGCGCAAATTCCAAGCCTGCCTACGGAATTAGCAAAAATCCATTGGATGGGGGGTCGCAGACGGGCCTTCCTGGAGTACTCCCTAGAGAGTTGCCTATAGCTTCCTGTTGGTTCTTGGGTACATACCAGGCGAGGTGTCCAACTCTAATTGTTGTAAGCTCTGAGTGGCTGTAAATCCACCTTGTGTGCCGAGATGTGTGTGCAATTACCGTGTGTGCCTTTTTGAAGTGAGGTGAAAAGGTGATAGGGGAAGCCGGCGTGTTGCCGTTGAGAGACATGCCGTCCGTCAAGTAGTGTTGCGCCTTCGTCGGTGTGGTCCCCTAGAGCGCCACGACTGTAAAGATGACACCAAGAGGATTCTCCATGCATAGGCGGTGTGGGCTGCAGTGTCGCGTAGTCCCACTACTTTTCCTTGCCGACCTGGCGTGTGCGATGGACCTCCGCGCCAAAAAGGACAGCCGCCATGCGGTTGGGATGTAATCAATGCGTCCTTCCCATCCCACATACCGCCCCACGTGCATGCCTGCAAGGCCACGTCACAGCTTGTCTGGGTTGTCACGGCCCCCCTGCTTCGGGTGACTACATGCGTGTGCCTTTGGTTAGCAGGACGGGCGGTTGACGCAATATCTCCGGCTGAGTGGGGCGCACTGGCTAACGCGTTTGTCAACAGCAAGTGCAAACCCTAGCATAGTGCGCATGGGCGATGGATGCTGGAGATGCTTGTCGACTCTCAAGAGCTGTTCAAACTTATCGCAGAAAGGAGAGGCAACCCGTGCCATCGCTGCAGAGGCTTAGCTGGTGAGGAAAATTAAACGAGGATTGGGTTGGCATTACACACTACATGTTGCATTGCAGGGGCGCTCACGAACCATCCATTGCAACATCTGAACTCGCCATACAACCATCAAGCTCAAGTTCCCAATACGACGGGCTTCGCGTGGGGTTATAATCCGTAATCCGCACATAGTGTGTCAAAAAGGACGCAACCCCAACCTCCCATACCACACGTGCCAACACTCGACGTGTGTCTTTTATCCGCGCTAGGCCTCGATCAAAGAGGCACATCGCGTGGCTCAGTTCATGGCATGCAAAAGGACGCACGCATAGCGAGGTGCCCTGCATGGAAGAGTTCACGCCACCGGACAGGCCACACGTCCCAATAGCGCCAACCTCCGCCCCACTACCTGATGCGTTCTGTACAAGACATACGGTGTACAGATTAAACACGGATTCTTGGCGGTGGTGTCCTTCATGCCATGCATCCTGTGTGCATTGGCATGCCCGACATCCTTCGCGGCACTCCCGCAAATCCAATTAACGCATTTCAGATATCCGCGCCCAAGCAACACTCGCATCTAGTCCAGGTAGGGAGGTTATCCTATTCCTATCGCGAGTAAGTCCATTCCTGTCGCCATACATACACCATCAGCACCGATCCCAAGACAATTAAGCTGGCGCCGCCAGGGCACCCTGCGCCCTTACAAGCTGCGAACTGGTCCTTTCAAGTAAGGGCCGCCCTACAGGACCGATGACGACTGATCCACCGCCCTGCAGCTTCCCCCCCCGCAGGTCTACCCCACGACAGCGGAATCCCTTAAAGGCTCTGCAGTCCGGTGTACTTGCGGAGGCGCTCCGCCACAAGGAACATGATGACCGTGTGCGGGCCCAGGCGCGCGTAGCTCGCAGACCAGCCCTGCAGTGAGGAAAGGCGGACAGGGAGAAAGCTTTGGGCCGAATAGAGCGCTGCGCACTACTAGCACTGGGCTTACGTGGTACCACTGGACGCTCTACTCGTGATGCGAGTGGGCTTTGAACGCGGTGTTGAAACGTGGCGTGATCACCGAAACCAACTCCCTATAGCAAAATCAAGGCGACACGCCCCCTAACACTGGCGCCTACCCTTACCTTCATAAATCCAGCCAGGCCGTCTTGCCGCATGACGTGAGCTGCACATGCAACCGGACCGCTGTACGACTTGCCGCCTGCAGTCAGGGAGTAAGGATGACAGTCGCAAAGAGAGCATGGCAGTCGTAAAGAGCGCATGGGCAAAAGCAAAGAGAGGATGGACAGACACAAAGAGAGGATGGACAGACACGAAGGGAGGACGGCAGCACTCGGTACCGCAGCAGCAGCAGCAGCAGTAACCCACTGCAGCATCTACTAATGGTGCTACCGATACTACCGGTTCATAGGCATCCAGCGGCGACGGGAGGGCAAGCCACGCACGCGGAGTAGGGGTCTCGCGCCCTAGCCGTCTACCATCTGCTCTGACGTCTCCCGCTTTCTGACCCAGATGCACTCGCACTCACCAACGAACATGCGCGTCTTGATAACGTCAATGGGGTTCGTGATGGTCGTCGTCACCAGACCCGCAATCATCGAGCTGGTCAGGTGCAGCGCCACGCCGTCCCCCCAGCCCGTCGTCGCCACCACGCCGCGCTTGACCTCGTCATATGTGGCGCATTGCGCCGCCGTCAGGATGGCGGAGCGAATCTGGTGCAGGAGCACGCCACCCGGGCCGGGATCGTTTGCAACAGCGGGTCGATCAGGGATCCCAGCATTGCGGAACCGGTGGAATGCTTAGACTGGTCACTGTCGTCACGCCCAATGGCTCTTCTCTTGGTCCGCAGCTCATTGCACGACCTAACCGCTACTACATAAATCGTGAGGGACGGCCTATTGACCAACCTCATCCGCCAACCAGATCAGCACCAAGGGGCTGTCTCAGGGACACCTACCAGGCCAGGCATGGCGCCCTTCCACAAGCCCGCGACGCCGTCTTGCGCCACAACGGAGCGGATGACACCCATGCTCGTCTTTGCCGCGGTCGGGTCGCGACCCGCAGCCTGCAGCCGAGTCTGCGGGCAGGCGAAACGGCCAGACGGTGGGGTTAGTGTTCGTCAGCGGTGCAGCGCGACGGCCACGCACAGAGGACATGCCGTAGGCAGTGCAGGGTGGCAAGCAACAAGCAATGTGCGCGGGCGGAGTGCAACGACCAATGCCCGGCCACGTACTTTAATCAACTCGATTGGCGAGGTGACAGCGGCTGCCAGACCGCCGCTGATCGAGCCGGAAAGAACCTTCATTTCGAGAGAGGGCCGCACAGCCTCGCCGCAAATAAGCGTCTTGATGGGTGTGTAGAGGCCCAGCCGAGCGCCTGGCAGGCAGCAGGCGAGACGAGAAGAGGCGAAACATCATGAGGTGGTAAGATGAGTGGACGTACGCTAGTGGTGGGAAGGAATCCGTCGCGTGGGAGGCAGTCGCATAATGCAAAGAGGCGGTAGAAACGCAAAATCGCATGGCACATCGTAAATGACACATGGTACCCAGGAGCGCGCGCAGCAAGCATTCGGTGTTGGCTAAGCAACTTCCTCCATTGGCAACCCCAAGATCGGAACGCCAAGGTGCGCATTCACCCAACAACTGGACCGCCAAAGGCACATCCCCTAAATGCCAGCCGAACTGCGTCGCCAATCGCCCACAGTCTGCGGTAGTAACTGAGTAGTAACTGTCACACAGTCAGCGGTGTGCATTGCCATGCCAAAGGCAATCTTGATAGGAGACACCGACGGCGGGTGAAGTATTGCGGTGTGGTCTCTTGCACCTGACTCAGGGTCTGACGCTCACCATAACAGTTCCGACCACCCAACCACGGCACCTGCCCTCACCGCCAAAGAAGAACCCTCGCGCCAGCGACGGCCCCAGACCGCTCCACAGCGCCGGGACCCCCTCATTGCGGACCACAGACAGCCCTGTCGCCACCTGCAAACACAACATCATTTGGGTGACTTGTGCCCCGGCACCACACGAGGGTAAGGACGGGGTTACACACGACATATCTGCGTACCAAGGTCACAACGCGCCTAGTCACCCCGCTCAGGGTCCCTTGCGCACACGCCATAACGCTGAGTAACAACACGCACACTCCATTCGTTCGCTGTCGTGGACTAGGAATATGCTGCTGTGAACTGGAAAGGGGACTGGAATGGGGGTTGGGATGGCCGGCCTACGTTGAACCCCCGGGTATATCGGGTCCGCGCCTCACCATGCCAGGCGGCTTGACGCCTGCTGCTAGCTGGTTGCGAGCTAGTTGCAGTCGGACCTTGATCACATCTGCGGGCAGGGCCGACAGGCCGACAGGGCGGATACGTCACATTATGTCGTGATAAGGTGAGTTCGACGGAGGCGGGGCAAGCCAGGCGTCGACGGCAGGCCGGGCGTGCAGCGAAGCGAGCCCGGAGACGCGATCACCCTGCACACATACCGAGGGGGTTGGTGGCCGTGTTGGCGGTGCCTACGCTGATGCCACTTGTGTAGAGCTCTGTGATCACCGACTTGGGGATGAAAAGGATAGCGGCACTGCCCCCACCCGATTTATGGTGTTCGGTCCCCGCTGTAGCTGCAGCTGGCAGCTCGATCACCTAGCAGCAGGATCAACGGGCAGAAAGGAAGGTGTGGGCAATTACGGAGGAACTGCTGGTAACGGATGGAAAGGAAAGCCGTGAAGGATATAAGGCATTTTACACGCGGTATTGTTGTGTCCATGCTCGATTGCTAGCGACAATTTGAGCTGTCTCAACTCTGCCATTTTGCCCGGGCGCAGGCTTACGAATATTGCAATAACTTAAAACGAGGTGGGTATGTTTAATTTCATGCATTACGCCAAATGGATCGTGTTGCGTACCTTCTGCGCCATAGCTCCTTAAGAGGCTAATCCCTTCGTCAAATCGCCTGCACCGTCAGCCGCCGAGTTTGCTTTGGGCTCCACGGAATCCTTTCAGCAAGCCAGGATAATACCAAGGAATGCGTTGTGGTTATGCAGTAGCGGCAGAGATGTATACCAAGATGCTGTTGGCCGAAGTGGCGCGGAGACGATGCGACGCGAGCGCGATAACCTGTCATGAGGCCACCACAACTCAATCACAGACTCTTACAACATAGGAATAAACTTGAGGCTTTGACCAATGCGCCCATGGCTTACCGCCTGAGGCCCAATCCGCCACAGCTGACGCGAGATGAGCGTGTTCGTTGTCCCTTACGGGCGTCAGGGCTGGGCGAAAGAAGCACACACAAGGCCAGGACAGCAATCTTGGCCGGTAAAGAATTTCTATGTCAAGTTGACTTTTGGACTGGCAACTTAAACCCCGGGCGGCAGGTATATTGATATCGGTGTCCGTCGTCAGCAACCGTCCTCCTTTTGTACGGCAGTAAGCATGCCACCTGTCAGCAGCGTCGTTATGATGACTATGAGCTGCAGATCACCAACAAAGTGTCTGTGTAAGTGACCCGATTATGGGTGTGCGGATCAATGCCTTGCAGACGCACCTGGCGCCTTGGAGTTGGTAGCTGATGCATGACACGTCGGACACAATGCGAGCAACAACATATTAACATTTGACGTCACAAAATCAGGCCAGGATTAATGCGCCATGCCAATATACTATGTATCGGTCTCTCATTTCAAGTCACATGGATGTGCCGTGGAAGGACGTCAAACAGTATTCCAGCATTTGCTTTGGACCATAACGAAAAGGTAAAAAATCGCCTTTCACCTTCTAAATCGCGGGCTGCATGCGAGAGTCTGGGAACTCCCACGGCATGTCGGCAATCCACTGTACGTGTGGACAGGGGAAGCATTTATGACACTGTACAACCAGAATCTGCACCCACGTTGGCGTGATCGAAATCAGTGGAGCTGATATCCAATTGTGAACGGACTGCGACCCAAGCCCCTCCCCTCCTGACCAGCACATTTTGCATGTCTGTGTGTGCGTGTATGCCTGCGTTACACGATAGGCTGCATTAGCCCCTCATAATCGTGTAGCGGTCCCATACGAGCTGCACGCTCAAGAGCGGAAAGGAGACTATGCAACTAGGATGAAACCTACACGCAACCAACTCGAGAGGCCAGCAGTTGGGTGTAGCTAGGTGGGTGTTGCGCAGGCCTTCAGGCCAACTTGGTACCCCACCGTAAGGCAGGGTTGTCACGGCACATGACAATTACCCAGTGAATCACGCAGCACGTACAGCGGTTATGTATTGGGTGGATGGAGCGAAACCTCTTGCGCTGGCAAGGCACAAGCTCAGAGTTCAGCCCCTGCCACTCAGTGGCACTCATCGGTCCCCATGCGCATCGTCATTGCATCAGACACCGTGGCTTCTCTGGCACCTTGCATATTCGGTCGGTGAGGGGTAGGGTGCGGAGAGCCAGTAGCTAATGGTTGGTATCTGTTGGTATCAGGGTGGGCATACGTAAGAAGTGTTACAGTGAGCCCCAGATCCGGCAGTAGGGCTGGGGTTATTAGTTGTACTGACGCAAGCTGGGGCTTTTTAACGAGGGATGCTTCAAAAATCATGCAAACGCAAAGCTTTGTGGGCCTGGATGCGCTCGTGTTTGTTATGTGGCGCAAGGTGTACGTGATGCACTGATATCATGCCATCCTTTCCGTTTTCCACACGGTGTATCGGCGTTATGATTGCTTGCAAGATCCACCGCGATCAGGGAGCCAGGCCGTTTGCTAGGTTGGCCGTTGGGAGCCACTTCAATATCACCCATGCGTTTTCGCACACAAGTTGGTATGGTACACATGCCAGGTCCGAGTGAGGGGTTGCATACATAGTTTCTTGCGCACAGCCGTGCATGTTCAGTTCCTCCGGGTCTGATGATGGCACAGAAAGGACAGGAAATTCATTTTTTTGTGAGGGATGTGCAGACGTTGCTGTGCACCGCTTTTTATGATAAGCTCCCAGATGTAGGTGCCTTGCCGTGCGACGATTCGGCTTCCAAACTGCCAGGGTTTATTATTATCCTAATTTCCAAAGACATTACAACTAGCGCAAGTTGCGTTCTTTTACGATGACAGGCCAAAACGTGCATGGTACGTACAACGACGACGCAAAAGGTTGCCGCAGGTCTCAAGGGGACCTTGTCTGCGAATGTTGCACGGAGTCGTTTTCGCCTCTGAATAATAACAAGTATATTTCATACCTGCAACGGCGTAAACGCGCGCAACCGTGACCAAATGGGTCGGCGTACGGCCCATAGTGCCCCTTCCACACAGAAGAGGCACCCTAAGATGAGGCACTTGGACTGACGACGTGGTGGCCTCGCATGATAACCGCAATTTTGTAAACTTTCTTTTGTACGCCCGCTGCAGCTAGTTTATGAATTCTCTACGGGGGTTATATACTGTCCCTTTGAGACCGCGAACGACTCCGACAATTCCACCGGGTACTACCAAAGTCTAGGTAGAAGAAGTATCCTTCGTGCCTTCAACGTCCATTCTGGGGTTGAAGTGAGTCCTTCTGTGGCATCACTCGCACAGGAGCACCCCGTGCGTCAACAGACAGCTGGAGCTGGAACCCATCGCAACTCATGAGGACCCTCGCTGTTGCCTGAAACTTCTGGGGCCCTGACTAGACGTTCACGCCTTGCCCGTGTTGGCAAGCGGCCGAACCGTTTTCGTCGCCGGCCATCATCATCCCGGAGAGCTGGGATATAACAGCAGGATAACTATTTTCCAACTACATCAGCACGTGCGCAGTATAACGCATGCTTGTTGGCAGCAGCCAGCCCATTGCCATCAAAGGCAGCATGCCCAGCAAGGCGCCTTGCGCGTCCTTAGATTCTGTGCCAGTAGGTAGCATAGAGGAGGCCCTTGTTAGCCTCAAACTTAATACAAAGGATCCGGAGCAGACGCGGAAGTTGGACCACGTGCTTCACATACTTCGCGACGTTCTCAGTGGACCGAACATCATGGTTTGCTGCGAGGACCAGGAGGCTCTCTGGTGGGAAATGTTCGCAGAAGTTTTCGCCAGCGAGGTGGGTAGATGTTTAAGCTTCGCATATCGGGGTTCCTGGTCTGCGCAGTGCAGGACTGCGGACCGGGGGCCGTTATCTGGCCCACGCCTGGTGCCACGAATCCTGAATCGCCACGCTACGCTTATTGGGGCATTGTATGGACCAGGTTTGTTTTACCCACGTCGACCCCGCAATGCGTCTTTGCAGGTGGCTGCTCAAACGCACGCATCTGGAGGCCAAGAACCATCATCATCATGCAAACGGCAAATCCTGGCAGATATTTTGGTGTGGGCGGAAGTGACGCAGGATCACTATGATAGCGGGACGCAAAGGTGAGGAACACTGTGGAGGCGGGTGGAGGGCCTGTCCCTGCCGTGGGGGACAGCCTGTGGTTCGGGGCCCTCGGCAGGTTGGAGGCTCGCGCCACCCGTTGTATGCGTTGGGCGTTTCTGCAAGACTTGTTTTAGGGTAATGTTTGGTGCTTAAAATGCATGTGCCACTGTCTGACAGAGGGCAACCGTGTTACCCACCATGCAGGTTCGTAACAGAGCCCCACGAAGCGGACGAGTCGTTTCAACGCATTGGGCGCGTCTTCCGGGCCGTCAAGGCGAGGAAGGGCCTGGGCTTGAGTGGCTTGATGGACGGGAGTAATGCAGGCGCGCGGGGCCTGGGTACCTGCGGCAGCGAGTCAGCGGGGTCAGACTCGAGCTCCGAGACGCACGGCTGACGCACTGCGCCGAGCGCCGAATTGCTTAATGTTAGGTTAATGCTGTGGGGCTTGCTAGGGGGTCTGTAATGATAATGAGGGAGATGAGATGCTGCTGGGGCAGTAGAGAAGCATTGAGCGCCGAGCCGGGTGTGCGCCAGCCATAATGGAGACAGGCTTGGCTTCGTCACGCACAGAGTCGAGTCTGGCTTGGCTTGGTAGGCGGGAGCCGTGTCCGCGGTACTGTGGTGTCTTCTGTCGCCTGAGCCCCCACGGCGAGGCTGATGTCAGGGAGGCGTCTAGGCCGTCCAGCAGCATCGTTCACCACCAAGGCTGCTCGTCCAGGAACGCCAAGTTGTTGCAACACCAGCTTGGCAGGCCCAGGGTTCGGGAGTTTAATGCCTGCAGAGAGTGCTGAGCTTCAATTACTTACGTAGTTGGACGAACGATTTTGCAAGTCAGTCGTTATGTACATCTAGGTTATATGGAGGCACTTGTTGGGCTCTTGCGACGGCCACAGTGGTCATAAAGGATTTACTGCCAGGTTCGCATTGTGCCCGTGATGTGGTGCGGCGTTCCGCGTGTGCCTCATGGCCATGTCGTCTGGTGCTTCCCGTTTGTTTACCTGCTGACAGGTGCAGGGAATGGTTCTTTTTATTGTGCGTGTGGAAGGGCTTACAAGTGGACCTGACAACACGCCTCTTAGCGAAAGAGCATGAAGAGGCCTCATGTCCGTGTGTGCAGCCCTCCCGTCATGTCTACGTACTGTGCTCGTCTCATTCGTATGGCTGATTCTTGTTGCGACATTGCTGGGGCATCGTCGATGCTGGGGGCGGGACCTTACCTAAACATTTCTGCTCGAGGCGAATATGGGGTAAGCGGGTGTGACGCAGGGCCCCCAGCCCATGCTTGCCTCGAATGGTTGGGCATACCCCTATTATTATCTTCGGAAGGACCGAGTTTCTAGAGTTTTACAACTTCGGCCTGCACCTATTTCGTATGTTAGGTCTAAATACTATTATTTTAGCGGCCAAGTGTGCAAATTCGCGCGCCGCGGCAAGACAAGAAGGCCGCCTACACCGCATTCAACACCACCGGTGTCTGGACCATGGTAAATAAAAAACCTCAGGGGCGCGCATTTGCACCACATTGCGGCAAGTGACCCTTTCGCGTGATAACTTGGCGCCTGCGATGGTGACCTCCTCAGCTCACATACGCATATGCACCCCACAGCATCGGCAAGGCAAACGGATATGTTTATACACACCGTACGCAATCAATCAAGTGCACGCTGCCGCATGCCTGCCAATGCGGCATTACCCATGTGGCACAATTATACGGCTAGTACGCTGTACCGACAGGTCTTAGGTACAGACTGTCGGCACGAAGTGTCGACGAGGAACCATGCCGCATTTATACCACCTCAGCCTAGCCACCCGTTTCGGATCTCCGACTTGGGTCAGTGCGCTGCACAACGTAGCAACCGCATGGAGCTCGCAAACCGAGCCATCGCAACCTCCACGGTACATATGTCCCTTAAACCCATGCTACCCAGTACCGCCACGAGCGGTGTCACACGGCGAGCGCCATTGCCGCAAGGAACATTGGTGCAGCGAGGCGGCCGCGCACGCAAACACCTCCACAAGACCCGTCACGAAGAAAATCATCAGAAAACACCAAAAATCTACGACACGGCGTTCTACGCACGGGCCCTCCCTACAGCCTTACCCTGGCCGTGCGATGCACCCTGGGCAAAGCGGGAGCAACCGCATCTGCACGCACCCCGATCCGCCTCCTCCCCCGCCGTCATGCACTAAGCCTATGATCGCGTGAAGACGCTCCACCGCCCAATCCGGCCTTACTCCTGGTAACCAGCCAACCACGGCCTTGCACAGGCGCGCATCGCTGCCGCGCTCACAACACACCAGCGAGGCGCAGCGCAGCCCGGAAACCTCAACCAGAACCCACTTACAACCTTATGGCGACCGAAACTGCCACACGCTAATGCCACCTGAGCCACCACCACCGCGCCCATCCCTGCCGCCGAACATGCCTGCACCGCTGTGAATTCACCCTGCCCGCATCCAGCATCCTGCTCCCTCAGGCACAGGTGCAACCCATCCTGTCCCCGGGATCGTACTCTCCTGACGGCCTGGGCCCTTGCGCCCACCGTCGATGCGCCAATGGGTGCGCGCGCCTGCGGCGGTCTTGCAGTCATCGCAGCTGAGGCCCCTTTGATTCGGACGACCGAGCGCTGGGAACATACCCTTTCAACGGCCGCTGCCACCGCATCAATTTTCCGGCGCCTTGTGCGGCGCCCGTCATTCAAATACCACTGCCCCACCCCGGTTACATTATGCGCTCATATCCCAAACCACCTTCAGCCTCCAAGCCCAGTGCCCCCTAGTCCGCATCCCCTCGTAGCGGCAACGCCCTTGAATTGGTCGTCAGGAGTGCCGCAGATGAGACTGCGACCTCCTGCAACTACATGCGCAGCGGATCCAAAGGCGCTGGTGCCAAAAATGCCGCAATAGTGGCCCGGCAGAATGGGCAGTGTGAAGGTTTTTGGATGTTGAGGCAACAAATGCGCCGCGCGCAAGGGCCGCAAATCTGGTGTCGGCACGGCGATACCGCCACCATCGGCAAAGGCTCCATGCATACTCCACACTCCAGCTCCTCGTCATCACTGTACGGCGACAAGGCAGCGATGGCACCATCGACGCCACCGGCCGCTGAATGTGTGACAACAGGATTGCTGCCCGCCGGCCGCGCGAACGGCATCAAGACGACACATGACGAAGCCGCCTGGGCAGCGGTTTGCCGCGGGGCACCGTCCTCGCCCTCCGCAGCGTCCTCAACCAGTGCGGGCATACCGGCGGCGCTGGGGCTAGCGGCGGCTCCAGGGCCCATGGCAAGGGCTGGGCCACCATGTTCGTGCGTGTCGTCGAAGAGGGGGTTGCTCCGGAGCCGGACAAGCGGTCGTCCACCGTCGCCACTTCCTCGCACCAGAGACGAGCCGTCGCCGGCAGCCGCGCTGCTGGACACGGCGGCCCCATTGGGGGACGCGGCCGGCCGGCAGCCGCTGCCACCGTTGGCGTTGGGAGGCGCGCCGGACCCGGGCGGCGACGCCGCCACGCGGCGCACGTGCAGAGCGCCGGAGGACGGCTGTCGTACAGGCGTACGAGGGCCGTGCATACCACTGGGGCCTGGGCCGCCGTCTGCACCACCAGCGCCGCCGTCGGCAATGCTGCCACCGGCTCCTCCTGTACCGGCATCTCCCGAGCCGGCCTGGCCGCTTGCCTGCTGCTCCCGACCCGCCGTTGGCAGCTGCTGCAGCTCCACCACGTCTGGCTGCCCCGGCAGGCTCACCAGGACTTGTCCACGGGACCCCGGCTGGTGGCCATTAGCCCTCGGCGCGCTGGGGGGCCTCGACAGCGCTGCCACCATTGGCGCGGCCGGCATCATGGAATTGTTGGAGCGCTGGCTCGACAGCGGCGGCGTTGAGCGACGCGCGGACGAGCCCCTGGAGGGGAACTGCTGGTAGGGAGAGCCTGTCGGCGAGAGAAGGCCAGCGGACGGTGACGGCGGAACCAGGGAGATGGGCGACATGATGCGGGGAGAGATGCCGGAGGGGGAGATGAGAGCCCCGCCGCTGGGGCTGGCGGAAGGGGGCGTCCGCGGTGGGGCGGGGTGTGGGCTGGCTCCGACCGTGCGAGGGCCTGTAACTGACATTTGCGCGGCTCCTCGGAGCTGGCTTGGCCCGACCCGCGGGTCGCTGTCCAAGAAGCCGCCCTCGGGCACAATCTCCACGTGGAGATGTCGCGGCGGCGTGCGGCGCTGGCCCGAGCTGGTGGAAGCGACGTCATCAAGCCCCGGAGGGCTGGCCGCCTGTGGGGTTCCCAGCCGGACCACACGCATGTGTATTGCAATCGCCGCCGCCGACTCCTCGCCGCCTGGCTGCTGCCCGGCAGCACTCCGGGCCTCTTCCTCGTCCATCGCTGCGGCCGCCGCCAGCTGCTCCAGCGTCGCCGGCGCAGAGACGGGCCGCCGTATCATTGAGTTCCCGCCGCTGCCCCCCCCTGACGTCGCTGACGACCCCTGCTGCTGCGTTTGCTGACGGGACAGCTGGGACGGAGCGCCAGCTGCGGAGATATGGGCAACCGCTGATGCGCGTGGCGGCGCCGCAGCCGCCGCTGCCAGCGCATCCAGCTCTGCCATCAGCTTCTTGTTGAGAGCCTCGGCGGCGATGGCGCGCAGAGGCGCGGGTCCGTAGAACCGCACGGCGCGCTCCTCGTCGCTAAAGAGGCGCAGGATCGGAATGGATGGGCGCAGCAGCATCGCCAGCGGGTAGAAGCCTAGGCGCTGGGCCACCTGGTACGGCATGTGGCCGTTGGCGTTCACTTGGACCCGGGGGTCGAGAGCAGCGAGCGTGGGCGGCTGGGGGTCATCTTCCGTGAGCTGCAACGGTTCCAACACGCGTTCGGCCTGTGGGGGGGGGGGGGGCGATGAGTGGAAGTGCGGTTCAGTGGCCAGAGGTTGAAACAAGAGCAGTCAAGGCACAGGGTGTGGGTGCGTCGGGCCGGGCGGTGGGGTACGCGGCTGCCACAAGTAGCAAGGAGGTCAAGGCAACTCAGCCAGCGAGGAGGGCCAGCGCAAAAGGACCAGAGCTGAGGAGGCCGGCCAAGTGGCGGCGACTTACGAAGGTCTTTAGGATGATGCGGCAGATCTCCACATGGCCGCGCGCTGCCGCCAGGTGCAGCGGCGTGGACCCTACCACCATGACCGGCGGTGTCAGCTCCTGCGCGGGCCGGCTGTTGCGCGGCAGCACGTCAGCCCCGTGCTGCAGCAGCACCTGAACGCTGCCCGACTGGCGGCCCCACACCGCGTAGTGCAGAGGCGTGCAGCCGGCGTGGTTGCGGGCGTCCACGTAGCTGCGGCGACGTGGGCCGGGGTGGACATGGCAGGTTTGTTCGAGGTAGTGGGAACGCGGTGGTTAGAAGCCACGGCGAGTGACCCCATGTGCTGCGGGGGCGATGCGCTCCGTGTTGTATTCCCCCGCACGTCACTCCATGGGTTAGAACTAGTATTGTCCCCGCGTCCGTAACCCGAACAAACCCGAACAAACGATCACCACTCCCACCACCATCCGGCAGGCTTACCCCGTCAGCTCCTCCTCCTGCCCCGGCTCCACAAATTCGTCCAGCAGCATGAAGAGCACACCCAGGTGGCCTGAGGCGGCGCAGGTTGCAGGTTGGATAGGGGACGTGGGAAAGTGGGAAGAGTCGGCCATGACATCAGGATGGGTAGCCCTTGACGTCAACGGGCCGGCCATGACATCGGAAGGGCCATATGGGTCAAAAATAGTCCCGCACTTCCACACCGTACACGACACCGCGGCATCGCACGGAATCTCAACATCTCGCAGCACACCGCAACCCAGTGGCCGTCTCTCTTCCCCGCCCCTCGCGTGGCGCCCTTGCAGACTCACCCCTCAGAGCGGCGTAGTGCAGCGGGGTGTTGCCGCGCGCGTCGCACAGCACGCGCGCTGACCCGTTAGCCAGCAGCAGGCGGCAGCAGTCCACGTGGCCGAAGCGGCACGCCAGAGAGAGCGCTGTGGTGCCGTCCGCGTCCTTCGCGCGCACAGGCAGGGAGCATGACGAGGTTTGCGAGGGAGTTGCAGTTACAAGGCCTCGAAACAAAACAGGTGAAGACCCTATCCTCGTCACCAGGCCGCAATCGCCCCGCAAGCAAGTAGCAATACACCCTGCCGTCCGCCCGTAACCCGCATGCGACTTGGGAGTATCGCACTGGATAGCGCATGGCTGCCTGGAATTGATGTTCAAGCGAGTTGCTCACCTGCATGTTGAGGTGGAATTGTATGTACTGGTCCGGAGCCAGCGGGACCCCCGGTGCGCCGGGCCGCGCCACTGGAAATTCCTCAATCGCGCCCGAGTTGCCCCGCTGATGATGCCGCTGCTGCACACGGCTGGATAATTCCTCGTCCGGCTGATCCATGCCCGCCGTCTGGCCGCCGCCCCTGTTGCCGCCATCCCCTTGAGACCTCCCACCGTTGGCATGCGGTCTGCGGTTGGCAGCCGCGTCATTGCTGGCGACATCGGAAACGCCTCCGCCTGCATCGTCGTCCATCGGCCCGGCGGTGGCAGAGCAGCACAGGCTTTCAATGATAGCGCTCAGCACATGGAGCTGTCCGCGTTCTGCCGCCACGTGCAGCGGCGTGCGACGTGAGGCGCCTCCCCGGTCCAGCTTCACCAGCATTGCTGGCTGCGTGGCGGCAGCCACCGCCGCCGCCGCCACCACGGCACCGGCCTGCAGGTCGCCGTCGTACTGCGACGCCTGCCGGACGGGTACAAAGGAGAACCATGGGCCCGAGAGGAAACCGGAGGAAAAACAAAAACTAGCTGGAGAAATACTGCTGGCGGGACGGGGCAATCACTGAAGCCTGGGACCAACAGCGACATATGGTAACATCACTGTCCGAATTGTTTCGGAAGAGAGGCAAATTACTGCTCATCCCCATCCCCGGGGTGGTGCAGCCGTTGCGCGTCAAGCCGTCTCTGGAAGGCAAGCCTCACCCGTAACACCACAGCCCCAAACAGGAATACCCAATACGTGTTGCTCGACACACCTGGGCTAATGAGGATGATGCGCCGTAGGCCATCCCCGGCGCTGCGCGCTGGTCATGCTCGTTAGGTAGGCCAGACGACGAGCTGCTGACACCTGCATGAGCCCCAGTGGGGCTCATGCCATTGTGGCTGGCCGGCTGCCCACCGCGGCCATGATACCGATCGCCGTGGTGGTGACGGTCTCCATAGTGGTGGGTGTTATTTGGGTGCTCCCCAACACCAGAGGACGTCGTCGACGGCGACCTTTTGAAAGCGTGGCCGAGGCAGCCAAGGAATCCACACACCTGTTGCAAATTTTGTACAGGATAACACCAGAGTTTGTAAAGTCCTGGCTTGTCGCCAGTAGTCCGACAGAAGGCCCAAGGCGAAGACCACAACACCCTCGGGGCACCCTACGACCCGTAGGTGGAAGCGCTTCCTTCCCAAATGCGGCATTCGCGTACTGCACAACAACCTCTTACGGCGAATCCTGAAATAGGGAGACAAGAAACGCGCTGCGAAGGCCAAACGGCCGGATTGTTACTGAAGGCAAACAGCAGTCCAACGAAGACGTTCGTCAGACTGTAGACTATTAAGGCGTCGCCGAAACATATGATGCAGGGACTGCTGTGCCCCAAGTTGCGGAGCCGTAGCCCCAGGGCGAGGCCACCTCGAGCCGACGCGCATTCTCACCAACAGCATCTCCGTGTCTCTCCAATGCCCCAATGTAGAACGCCCCTTAGCGCATCTGTGACTGTGGAGGAAGCTCGCAGGGCTCGTGTCGCATAGCGGTCAGTGCTGACGCCATACTCGTGAAACGGGTCATCGCGTTGCGAATGCCTTCCTCCTAGGCCAAGATTCTGTTTAAGGAAGCTTTTATAATATAGGTTATCTAGTCGGAGGCATCATGCGGGGCGGAGGACTTAAGGTACTGCTAGCGTGGGTGACCTAATAAAATAGCATACTCGTAATGAACTCGAAGGCAAATTTCGGCATGTTGTTCCTCCGGATGTATAGAAATTGCGGTGGAAGTACAGTTATGCGGAAGCGCGGGGCACGGGGAGCACCGGAGCAGTCGTAAAATTTGACATCGGCAACATCAGTGTTTTCGGTCTTCTACCAGTCTCGGCTAACTTGTTGAAAACTCTGTAGTTATCCCCGGCTGGTTACGTAGTCTCTTCAAGCATGGGTGACGAACGCCCTTCGGACGCCCTCCAACCAGCGGCCAAAAAGCGGGCAGGGCAAGGCGGGAGGGACCGCGACGACCCCGACGATGATGACCAGCCGGTAAGTTGCATGGATTAATGCGGTGATGTTCATATAGCGGCTCCTGCTGTGTTGGATTGAAGGTTTAGCCTCGGCTTGAAGCCGGAAGATCTGCGGCGGGCTTTGCGGGGGATGCCAACAGCGTTACCCCTACTGCCGTATCTTAAAATTACCAGGATTTGCCCGCACGTTGTACCTGTCAGCTAGGTGCTGGGCTGTCAACAGGACCCCTGTGCGGTCAAGCGCAGACTGGCCCTGGCAAACAGTTTCTAGCCTTGGCACCTTGCTATGCAAATGACGCATTTTTAATTTGATATTCTAGTCGACCTACATTATCCCTTGCGTTGACACCCCTTACTGCCCTTGAACCATTCCTGACAGAGCGTTGACCCCGGCTCATGGACTGCCGACGCAAGCGTTTCACGTGAGCGGCGGAAAGTACACGTCCGTCGTGGCGCAGGTGGCGGTGGCGGGGCATCAGCGGCGCCGGTCCAGCCCGAAGTGCAGGCGCAGGCGCAAGTCGCCAACCCCTTCGCGGGAATAGCGCTGTCGCTTGTAGCACCGACGGCAGCAGTGGCGCCAGCAGCCAGTGCTGCCCCATCTGCAGGCGGTGCACCGGACACGAGAGTAAAGGATAACACAGATGCCAAACCGGAGAGTGCTGAGGTACCAGGGTATTGAATTGGGCTTGCGGTGGGAATGCATGCCCCATGAGAAGGCACCCCACTTGCCGGTATCTTGGTGTCTTACGGACTCATGCGTACTCCCTCGCACAACATGCTGATATCCTGGGCGCCCTAGTGGATCGTGCGGCCGGGTTCTGTGTTGCCTCTTGTAAATGAGGTGGTCGGCTGTCTTAGCAATTCGGAACTGTGTCCCAGTCGGCAATTCGACCATCATCATTGGCCGTTCCTTGATAGTCAGTCCGTGCTCCCTGGCATGTCTGGGTGTTGCCTATATTGCCCACGAGTCTACATGGCTATCGTGTAGATTCCATCCTGTCACTGCCGCCTTGCTCTGAATGGGGTTGGCTCACAGGAGGAGAAGCAAACTGAAGAGGCGGGGCATGCAGCTGCCGCTGGAGAGGAAACGCAGGATGCCACGAAGGAGGATAAGAAGGAACTAGATCCTGCGACAGGCGCGCAGGCGCAGGTACGGAAGAGCTTAAACACGTTTTGGCTGCGATGGATTGTTATTCTTCTGGGGAAAAAATTGCAAAAAGGGGTACGGGCGACGGGCGACCCTTTACATAAGTGATACGAGCTCGTACCGCAAATGGGTGCCTCATGTTCTGCAACTACCCAAACAATGTGGTAACTGCCATGAGTCCCGCTGTAAGCTCCAATCTGAAACGCTGTTTGGGTTTCCATTTCACGTTCCGCGCCCGCCCGACAGGAAACGAAGGGAGGTACATCAGCCTCCCCAAGCGGCACTGCTGCGCCCAGCAGCAGCATCTTCGGTGGCAGTGCTGGTACAACCTCGGGCTTTGCGTCCCTGGCAGCTGGTGGCACGACTGGGGCCAACTTTAACTTCGGCGGTTTCGGAGGTAACACTGCTGGCACTGCGGGAGGCTTGTTCGGTAGCGGCGCCAATGGAGGCATCTTCGGCGGTGGTAGCACTGGCGGCATCTTCGGCGCTGCAGGGGGCACATGCGCTTTTGGCGGGAGCTTCTCTTTCCCAAAACTTGATCCCGCCGGCGGAGGTCTTGGTAAACCGCTTTTTGGTGTCGCCGCCGGTGGCGAGGGTAGCCAGGGCGGTGATGGTGGTGCCGAAGAGCGGCCGGACGCATACGAACCCTCTGAGGACCCGTCTATCCGGCCTGTGGTGCAGCTGGCGGTGGTGCAGAAAGTCACCGGCGAGGAAAACGAGCAGACGATGTATGCAGGTACGTCCGACAGCACCCTTGTGCGAGAGCTTTCGGTGTTTCATGTGCACCAGCCGCGGTTGGCCCTTATCAACATGCGTGTGCTTGCCACGTGTCCCGTGCCATATGACGGCTTGTTCCGCATCACTGGGGCGACATCATGGGACCATTTAATATTCGAGGCGGGCAGAATCACCGGTTTACGCTTCTCGGCAATCATAGACGTTGGCAACGGCGTGTTTAGTCTCCTTCCTTGAATCGGTGTCAGTCCCTCCGTATGTTGAACCTCCCGTATGTTGACTTGTTATGTAGAGCCTGGCAAGTTGTACGAATACGACAGTGCCGAGGGCAAGTGGCGCGAGCGTGGCAGCGGCGAGTTGCGCGTCAACGTCTCTGCGGACGGCTCGACCGCCCGCATGCTCATGCGCCAGGTGTGGTCGGTGCGCATCCATGCAGTCCTCTTCTGCGGCGGCTGAACGCATGTTCCATGTTCTTGGTTGCGTGTAAACACGCGCGCTCGGACCTATATACAATACCACGGTGCCAGGCCCCTAGTGAGGCCGAATGTGAACCCTCCTATTCCTCACCACCGCAGACCGGCAACCTGCGTCTGCTGCTTAACGCTCGAGTGACCGGGAACATGGCCGTACAGGTGGGTGCCATGTCGCATGGTGCTGCGCTTCGGTGCGGGGCGCATTCATGGGTTGCTGGGAAGCAGTTCTTCTATGTTTGATGCTGCCGTTAGTAATGTAAGTCCCGGCCTCACCCTTTCGCACTTGCGTAAGCGATACTTCCAACGATATCCCTGTCCCTACATGTCCCACAATCCAGAGAATGCAAGGTGCAAGTGGAGTCACATTTGGCTGCGTCAACACGGCTGCGGCTGTTGACCCAAATCAGCCGCAGCAGGCGGCAGCGGCCGAAGACCCAGCTCAGGACAAGGCATCTGCGCCTACCGCTGGCCATGGTTTGGTCCGCACCTGGGCGTTCCGGACCAAGGGCGAGGAGAAGGTGCTTGCCCTGCTGGCGGTGCTGGAGAAGGCCAAGCTGGAACATAGCAACCAGGTAAGGCGCAGTTCGAGCGTATTCCTGCACGAACAAGGATGGCAGAAGGGGTGCGCTGTCGTCCTCGTACCGGCCGCCGTCAACGCAAAGTTGTGCGGAACGGCGAGGGCGTGGATTCAACGCAGCTGAGGGTAGATGCGCAGGAAGTCTACCCTGGTGGACGGCACGCCGTACGAGCCGATTGTGGACGAATGCCGAAGGATACCGTTTGCCACGCACGTGACTCTGCTTGAAGGGTAGTTTGTTCTTCACGTCCTAACGATGCCCTCTGGATGATCTCTTGAACACACAGGACGAGAAGAAGGACGCTGCCGCTGCCGAGGTGTGATTTCATGGAACGACTTTCACGCAACGACCGAAGTGGAGGGGCAGGACCTCGCAGAAGCGCCGTCCCTGATCTCCTTGCAAGCTGACACCTGAGTCTTCCATGGCCAGCGATAAGTGCGGTCTGTGGATGTGCAGGTGTTGTGGAAAGCCGTTGGGTTGGGTTGCAAGGTAGTCAGGTTTGAGCCGCCAGTAGTAGTGTGACATTCTGTAGGTAGGAGGGTTGATAAAAATGGTACATGGATGCCCATTACTGTGTTAGCCTTTTTTACGCGTTTTGGATGTTCACTTTTGGCTGTACCGGACAAAGACGGCTTTAACACACGATGGTGATGATACCTCTTGATCACTGTAATGCTTGGAGCCTAGCGTTTCTCGACTACAAATGTTGGCGCGCTGCACAGTCTGGTTCCCGGTTATGGGTAAATCAGATCCGGTAAAATTCGGCGTATTCGGGGTGCTCGTCCCCTTCACAAATTGGCATTATTTCGCAAAGGAAACGCCGACATCTGTGCTGTTCGTATGCACTTCCATGTTGGGATACCTTGCATTATGACGTAGGCTTTGGCGCGATAATCCAATCTACGCCTGCCGTTGGCGCCCCCATTATCTGCTGACGTGGACTCAGAACACATTCAATTGTGAATACTTCATATTCCTGGCGCAGCCAGGAAGCGCACACGTAATTGATAAATGCAAATGTCTGAGCCAAACTGCAGCAGACACTTGCCGTCTTGAAGCGTGGACAAGAAGCGTATGTCGGGACATCTCTACATGCGCCTGCTGCAGTTAGTGCACCATCTGCGTGAATTCCAGCACTTCGATGGATGCCACCGTTGCCCAGGTGGCCATCGCCAGTGTATGTACAGGGTCGGCATGAACGTCGACGTCGAATCCTCGATTCCATCCGCATTTGGACGACCACTTTGATTGTATCTCATTATTATTAATAGAAGTCTTCAAGGTCTGGTAAGACGGCAGCGAGCCGTATCTGGACAAATCCTGTTCCAGGCCGTGGATACGACTACCGTACGTTACGCAACCCGAGCGGGGCGAAGATGACACAAGCACGCAACGAAATGTATACTATAGCCAATGCAGTTTATCCATGATATCGCAGTGGCCATATAAGCCTGCCGAACCGCAGATGTGATAGTCTACACTTGCAGGTGTCCAAGAGGTCGATGCTTTGCAGGCGCTCTTCGTTAATATGCTTTTTTACAATAATATCGCTTGTACGCTTTGAACCAGGATGCAAGCCAATAAAACCGCAAATACAGAGCATGGCCTATTAGTACCTGCATTACGTGCTGCAGTGCGGACTTCAGGATTCATATATGGCGGAAGCAGTTCAATCTCTCCTGCTCTCGCAGTACCTGAACAACGCCGACGCGCTGGTAACACATGCACGCAACGCCGTCCAAAGGCGTTCCATTCGCAAGTATGCTGAGCTAGTGCATTCCTCCTTGACAGGTCGATGATGTTGTCAAGCAGCAAGCAGCCGGGGAGGATGGGGTGCGGCAGAAGAGGGTTCGTGGTTTGCAGCGGGACGACGCTGCCCAGCGTCCCCCCCACCACATCCACAAGCCCGAAGCCTCGCAAGTATTGCGAAGTGGCGACGAGGGAAATGGCCATGTTTCAAGGAGCAGCAGTCGCCGCATGTTGCCGCTCGCCAGCGAGGTGGGCGGAGATTGGGATGAGTTTGCGTCTGAAAACAGTATTTTCTTAGACAGCCTTGGGTTTGGATGGGAAAATAATATCAAAGGCCATAAATCCTTCAACTGCAAAGCTTCCATGGTTCTAACATGTATGATAATGCCAAATCGAGACCCCAGATGCACAGACAGCACCAGTAAAAGTCGGAGGAGAACCCACGGTTTTTTCCTGTACATCCTGTGGGAGCGTGTCTGAACATCACTTGCTGTAGGCAATGTAGGGGAAGACCTTGATCAGCCGTCGTCGTTATGTTGAAACGGTTATGGATTGGGTATGTCCTGGGCCGATCTCCAATGGCCAATTTAGGTGGCTGACCCCAGCAACCTCAGTGCCGCTGCGTGATGTGACGCGACTGTTGAAGGACAGCAGTGAAAGGGCAAAATGGATTTCCGCCATCGGCCCCCCTTCCTGCTGCAGCGCCACAGTGTTGCGCAACAAGGCTTCCGTTCACACAGAGCCGTCATGCTCGCACAGACGAGGAAATCGGCTTCTCCTGCTGCCTGCGCCACACGTAATCCCCTTCGCGCGCCCATTGTTCCTGCCTGCCTCCTCACCCACCTCGCACCAAAGGATAGCAGCCCCATCATGCGGCGCGCGTCGTGGGTGGAGGCGCCCGTCTCCGCACGTGACGTGTCAGCATCTGGATTCGGCCTGCCCCGCACTCCTCTGCGCGTGATTTCCTTCGGTCACGGACTGAAACGTCCAGCGCCGCCAGTACAGCAGCAACTGCTGCAGCAGCAACACCACCAACAACAGCACCACCACCACCACCAGCAACGGCAACAACAGCAGCAGCAGTTGACCCACGGCCGTGATGGGGCTGACGGCCTGGCGGCTGATGGACCGTACGCAGAGGTGACGGGGTCCGATCCAGCGCGGCTGCCTGCGCGCAGTGCACGTGACGCGTGGGGCCCAGCATTGAGCATACGGCACCGTGCAAATGGCCCGGGTCTGCCTCGACGAGAGTCCCTCTCCAGCGGCGTTGCCTCCATATCACCATCGCCGGCGCAGTGGCCCGACGGCAGCTTGCCGTCGCCTCGTCCCGGCGACGACGCCGACTCCGCAGCTGTCGTGACGGTCATCGGCGACGAAAACGGCGATGATGAAAGTGGCAGCGAAGGGCCCGCAGAAGGTCAGACAGGCTCCCGTGACGAACCGCGAAGGCGGTTGGGGACAACGGCGTCGCGCAGGCAGCGCGTGCCGCCGACGCAAGGATTGAGCCGGGGCGCACCACCGGCTGCTCAAGCGCCCACACAGCAGCCACACACCGCATTGCAGCTGCCACGGGAACACGGGTCAACGGCGGGGTATCGTTCCCTAGCGGATGCCAGTCGTAGCGTTGCCGGCGTCACCGCTGCTGCTGACGCTGCTAATGGCGGCTCCAATGCTCTTGCGGCACGTCCAGGCGCCACTTGTAAGCTGACTGCAGCGGCTGCGGCAGTCGCGCACATCCTATGGCCCGCAGACAGCCCTGCTGCTCCAGGGGCCGGACCGTCTACCGGAGGCAAGCATCGCGATGGAGTGGTCCGGTCGGCGAGTTTAAGACCGGGGCCGTTGCAGGATCCAAGTGCCGCCCCCTTGTCCAGTGGGGCGGGTGCTGTACACCGACAGCTGCACGGAGCCAGCCAATCGGCACCTGGGACGGCGCTGCCGGGGCAGCTAGGTGAGGAGGACAGCTTTACGGCGGGGCCCTACCGCGACCCCACCCAGCCCATTGTGCGAAGAAGAAGGGCTGCGGCGGCCGGGGGAGCCCCCCAGGAGCTGGATTGGTGGATCATGTCATCCATTGAAAGCCTGCAGGCGGCTGCAGCAGCCAATGACGACCCCGTGGGCTTACGGCGGCGCCGGCGGCATTGGCAGCGCAGCGCTGCCGGTGACAGTGGCGGCGCGCCGGAAGTGCGTGCGACTCCCGCGGTGGTACTAAAAGAGGACGAGGTGGATACAGTGGCAGCAGCGGCAGCGGCGCTGGAGCAGCGTGACAAGCTGCATCGTGGATGGCGGTCGGTGGAGAGGGTGCCATGGCATGCTCTGGCGACGGACTTGTGGGCCACCGCTGACAAGTATCTACCTCTATTCCTACCGTCCAGGGCCCGAGACAGGTGAGGACGTTCGCAAAAGAGGGAAGTGTGTTCAGTGGCGTGCGCATCGGGTAGCCAGCTTGAACAATCGTGCCTCCGCCGCCCAGAAAGAGACGTGCGGTGAATGCGCTTACGAGGACTCGGCCCTATATGAGCACCATCCCACCCAGGCCCAACACCCAGCATCCGGCCGCCTTGCCTTGCACGCAACACCTTCTTCTTGCATCTCTTTCGGTGTCAAGCGATGCGTCCGATGGCTCGACCATATGCTCTAGGGCCCACTGTAACAGTTACTACTGCCTTCCACTCCTGGTTACGGCCTTACGGCCGTGGAAAAATCTTCACCTCGCTCCCGGATCCCTGCCTCGACCCCTGCCTGCAGCTGGGACGGCCTGATGCTTGTGCTGCTGCTCTACACGGCTGTAGTGGCGCCGCTGCAGGCAGGTTTCCGCGAGATGCGCTACCACGTCCTGGACACAGTGGACCTGGTCTTGCTGGCTTTCTTCTGGATGGACATTGGCGTGCAGTTCAGGCGCGTTGTGCGCGATGGGACAGGATTGCCGCCAGGCGCCAATGCTAAGCGCACCAAACGCCTTGCCAACAGTTGCCTTCGATGGAAATACGTTATTATAGGCAGTAATCTTGTTATCGCTCCACAAATGCCTTTTCGCGTCTGGCGCAGCTGCTGGATGCCGGCGGTGGCAGTGACAAAAAGTGCGCTTACGGGCAGCACTTCCGTTCGATTACAGCATACTAATCCTTCTCCAACCTCCTGCCGTGCTCTTCCGCTTGCATGCTGCCTCCAGACGCCTTACGCACTTCCGCCCGGCCTTTGCTGTCCCCGCCCAACCCGAATCTGACCCCCCAGAACGGCCTACATTAGCGACACGGGCGAGATCGTCCGCAACACACGCAGCATCGCGATCCACTACAGCCGCACCTGGCTGCCTCTGGACCTCATGTCGTCCATACCCTGGGCGGAGATTCTGCGGGCAAGTGCTGAGGCGTTTCATAGGCGTGGTGGCAGCTGCCGACACTGTGGGATGGGACGGACCTTCCGTTCCCGGCTCTGCCTTTTTCGTTTTTTCCGCCTTCCACACGGGAGTCAGCGTTAGGCGCCTACGCGCAGCGTCGTAGGCCGCCTGGGCGGACGCCAGGAATAGCGAAGAGTACTGCCGAGCAGGTTGCCTTCACCACGTTTCATCGCGGTGCGATAGAGGCACCAATACTCTCCCCTTTTGTGTGCGATGCTGCCGTGCAGGCAACCCTCCAGAGCAGGAGCAGCAGCACAGGCTCACTGGTGACCCTACTGCGGGTGGTGCGGCTGCTCAAACTCATACGGTGCGCTGCTCTGAGGGGATGGGCCCATGAGCCTCGCACACGTGCTCAACGGTTGGCTGGGTTGCATACGTCAGCGGAAGGGCGGGGCAGTCCTGCTGGATCGCTGCGGATCTGCAAAGCTACATGGCTGCACGCGAGGAGACTGGCTGGCGAAGGGAACATCGTCATTTGCCTCATCGCAGTCGGCGATTGCTGCCTTAATGATCCTGTTCGGCCTCATTCCTCTTTGTCAGGTTACTCCGCTTACTGGACCGCTTCCGCTACGCCAACTTCATTCGCCTGACGCGGCTGTTCGGTCTCATGCTGCTGGTAGCTCACTGGACGGCGTGCGCCTGGCACGGCATGAGCGAGTGGCTGGAAGGTGGGTACGGCAGCGTCATGACCGGCACAGCCTGGAATTAGGCGGACAAGCCCGCAGCGCCCGTGATCACTCCTCGTGCACTGCACGCCTGAGAGCCGCACGCTTGAGATTTGGAGTTTGTTGTATCAATGACACGTGAAGGACTGGATGCTGTATCGCAATACCTCACTGCCCCTGTGCCCTGTCTGCTGCACCTGTCAGCTCTTCTCGTAGTTGTTTTCGCTAACACGACTTGGTCCCTTCTGACGAAGTATGGTTATTTAGCCGGTATGTGCTCTCTTCTCCCTTGTACAATGGCCTCCTAATCGGTTCTGATGGAAGCCCTGGCCCTATCATATCATATCCCGCAGATTGGCCTTGGATATTCGATGCCGTGCGGCAAGGGGGCGAATCGGGTTTCCTTGCAAATTACAGGTGGGGGCAAAAAGAGACACATGGGGGGTAAGGACGTCCCCGCTGTGGGCACCAAGCCCAAGCCCAAGCTTGCTGCCCCGGCATGAAGCCCTGCTCCATATCTACCTGCGTTTGCTCCGTAAAAACTGTGGTAGTTAAGAATGCTGTGTCTAAATGTTATGTTCGACAGGAGGCGCGTCACATTGGCCACTTCCTGTGCGGGTTCTTGGCACCTCCCCTTCAACTACCTCCCACGCCACCCCCGTCAACCCTCCCCACGCCACCCCCGTCAACCCTCCCCACGCCACCCCCCACCCTTTGCCTTGCAGCTTCGCGATCTACTCGTCGTTTGTGCTTGTGGTTGGGTCCGACAACCTGCCAGCGTACAACAATGTTGAGCGCATATTCTATATTTGCATGCTCGTCGTAGGAGCTGTCATGTACGCGTTCATCGTGAGTTCGGATTACGTGCTTTCCCAGGACATGTTCAGGATAATTGCCGCCTGCTCAATCCTGATTGCATGCAAAAGCGGGCTGTTGGTAGCTAAGCCTTCCCGGCTCACCCCATTCCTTCCGTGCCAAGCCGGTCCCGGGCGCTACTCGGGATGTATTAGTAGGAGCAGACCGAGCTGGGCCCCGTATCAGCATCCATTGACGAGCACTTACCTCCCACATTATTGCTCCCACCACGCTCGCAGGTTAGCAACATGGCGGTGCTGGCGATAAACCTCAACACGCTATCCACCCGCTACCAGGCCAAGGCAGCCCTGGCGGCTCATGCGCTCCGCTACGTGGGCGCTCCGCGGCACTTCCGCGACAGGGTGGCCGAATACTTTGACTTCCTGGCGCAAAACGAGCACCCGGGTGCGTCAAGCAGGAGGGCAGCAGGGAGGGGAGAGAACGTTGGGAGAGACCAAGTTCACTTCCTTGGCCCTGACCCTGTTCGTCATGTTACAAAAGTCTGCTATCCTTGCACTTTGTATACTACCGGTACTGTCGCACTTCCGCAGAACGTAAGAGAGCGTCGCGCACGAAGTGTCCTGCCTTGTTGCCCACCCTTTTAAGTGCCGGCCTGCACCTCCCCCACCTCCGCACCCCTTGGTTCCCACTAGGCCCCGAAGCCGACGCCTTCCTGGCCGAGCTGCCCCGTGGCCTGGTGGAAGACATCAAGTGGTCACTGTACAGCGCCCCCTTCCACGGCCTGCCGCTGTTTGCCGGATGCGACGAGCCCTTCATGGCTGCGCTGCAGGTGGTTGGATCCCAGCTGGCCGGGCAGCAGACCGTGGATGCATATATACGCGCAATCCTTTAGCCATGACTTTAGCTACCGCATGAATGCCATCCGATCTCCTTCCGGGCCTCTTGCTAGGCAAAACCACTCGTCCCTTGCCCAGCCGACCCCCCGGCCCCACCCCCGGCCACACCTGCCACCTCCTGATACTCCTCCACCGCACCAACCCCGTCCGCCCGCAGGCACATCTAACCCTGGTCGCCTTCACTCCAGGCGAGGTCATCTTCAAAGAGGGCGAGGCGGGACAGCACATGTACTTAGTCCGCCAGGCAGGTCCTGCAGAGACGCAGACATAGGGTGGGCAGGTCCCTCCGCATAACCCAACTGCTGCTTTCTCTCAGGCCCTTTCTCCTAATCGCCGATCCGAATCTGTTTTCTCTCCGCCGCCTTTCTTCCCCATTTCAGGGCGTCGTGTTGCTACGGTCCTGTTCGGGTGACGTCCTTCGCGTGGTGCTGCCTGGAGAGGCCTTCAGCGAGCTGGCTCTGCTGCCGGATCTGGGGGCGCGGCGGCAGACGTGTACGGCGGTGGCGGGGCGGCCGACGGACGTGGTCGCGCTGGCGGGGCGGGACCTGGCGGTGGCGTGTCGGGAACACCCGCAGTCGGGGGGCCTGGTGCAGGTGCGCGCGGTGCTTGGTTTTCGGAGGCTGGGTGCGCAGCACCGCCAGATGGAAGGGTCCAACATCCTGCTGTGGTCAGAACCGACGTGGCACGAGATCTGTTGTAGCTGCTGTAGCTGCTGGGTGAAACTCTCAACTACCCCCAACCTGCTTGTCCCACCTGACAGGAGCGGCTGATGCAGCAGCTGGAGGACCGCATCCACGGCACCCAGTGGATGTGGTTCATCGAGAAGGTTTTAGTGCCGTACCAGTTGTACGGCGATGTGCATGAGAGACGCGGCCCTTTTGCTGACGGGCGCAGCCCCGGCAGCAACCGTAGTGCCGCCCTCAGCGTCAGCTTCAGCCAGGACTCCAGGCGGCCCCTGGAGCGGACTCAAGCCTCCAGTGGCGATGGCGGAGGCCGTGCGTCACCCACCGCCGTGAGTTTTGCGCCGGCTGTTGCCGATGTCACGTCAGGAAAAGCGGCCGAGCAAGGGACCGTTACAGCAGCGGGCGGCAGAGCCAACGGGCTGACGCCCCTCACCGCCGCCACCCCAATCACGCCCACGGCTGCTGGAAGCGCTGCCTTGGATACTGCCGTTTCTGTTGCTGGTGCTGATGCTAATGCCAGTGCGGGTAACGACAGCGGTGGTGATGTGGGCCGGGACGGTGCACTGGCCCCGGCGCCTAGGTTCATCGCAGGCCCCGCGCGCCTCGAGCCCTCATGGAGCGGCAACGAAGGACACGACTTGCTTCTGATACCTTCTGGGTTCCCCGCGCCGGCGGCGGCGGCGACAGCTGCGGGGGGCGGCACCCAAGAGGGGTGCGGACCCACAGCCCTTGATGGCTCCAGGGGAGGTGCGTCAACGCTCCTGGAAGCAAGACCCGAGGCCAGCGCCTCGGCCGCGGACAAAAGCTGCTCCCTATTGCTTTCAGCGCCCGCCGCCATAGGGGACAGCGGCGGCGGAGAGACCCGCGAGTATGTCGCTGGTGTCGTGGACGGCGGAGGCTCCCAGCCAACCCACCGGGGCCATGAGGTGGATCCCCCGGCGGGTGCCTCGGTGCTCGCCCCGGCGGGTGCCTCGGCGGGCGCCTCGGCTGAGCCGGGTCAGGCGCCACCGCTAGCAGAGCCGGGCGCGCAGCAGCGGCAACCCTCATTGTACCGCGTGCTCAGGCCGAGCGGCAGTAGCGGCGGCGGCGGCGGCGGCAGCCGCCGGCTGCTCCGAAACGTAAGCGACCTGCTGGGCAGCCTGTTCGACCGCCTGTGGGGCGACGGCGGGGCGGCAGAGCTGGCGCGCAGCGACAGCACGCGGGCGCAAGGGGAGGTTGCCAGCGCCGGCCACAGCATTACAACGACCGGCAGTAGCAGCGCAGCTCAGGCACGACGTCTTCCTGTACACAGGCGCATGTCGACGAATCAGGCAACGCACTACCTGCGATCAGTGACGGGTGACGGCACGGCGGAAGCCAATGACGGAGATGAGGAGGACGATGTCGAGGATGATGATGATGACGGATACGGAGGCATATCTGCGGTGGAGGGGGCCCGAGGCAGGCAGGCTGTGGGCCCAGGTGATGGCATCGGGGCGGGCGCTTCAGCAGCAAGTGCCTTTGGTGAGCATGGTTCAGCTGGTAGCGCGGCTGGTGCCGTTGACGAGTCGCTTCCGCCGCCAGTCGCCTCTGCGCCGGCGGCTACTGTTCGGCCATTGCTGGCGCGCCGGCTGGCATCATCACGCGTGGCCTCCACCATCCCCTGCGGAAACACGGCCGCGGGCTGTGGCACCAACGCTGGTGAAAGCAACCGCGCCGCCCAGCTGGCAACCATCGCAGTGCTCCTCCCTGGAGCTATTGACGCCGCCCAAGGCGCCATCCCCTCGCTTGTGCTCCACCGGTCCCGGTCCCGGAACGGTACAGCGGATGCGCCAAGTCGTGGAGCTGGCGCTGTACTCGGTGGTGTGGTGCCTGGTACGGCGCCGCGCCGGCTGGCGGTCAGGATCGCTAACGACGGGGCCGATACGTTGGTGGCGTCGCCTCGGACACCATATAATATCCACGGTGATGGCCTCTTGTTCGACCGTCTGAGCCCAAACGGCACCTTGGACTTGGCTCGGCTGCATGCTGCAGACGCCCTGCCTGGCTCCGGACATGCGAATCCGAAGGCACAGCTGCAAGCTGCGCTGGTCGTGCTAGCCAGCGCACTAGGGCTTGAGCTGCCCAAGACGCATGCCACTAAGCCCCAGGAGCCAGGGAGGTGCCGTGTGGAGCTGCTTGAGGTGCCCGGATCACCATCGACGGAGGCGGCGCCAGGAGCAGCCGGCCTGGCTCAGGCGGAGGCTCTGTTGTCGCAGCCCAGCAGTCGGCGGCTGCTGGTGGCCGTGGCGGACCTGGTGGTGCGGCTTGTGGGACGGGGGGTGCCAACTGTGCAGGAGATGATGCAGCAGTGTAGCCGGGAGGTCCTGGCTGGTGCAGAGGACCGGCTGAGCCGAGTGCTGGGATGCGTAGCAGAAGGCTTCGAGGCTATGGAGCAGACGGTGCGTGGGGCTGGGTGGTGTGGTCGGTGGGGCGGTGGGTGGGGCGATGGGGCTTCTCATTCGGTGCCATACACTCAGCTGCCAGTGCAATGTCAGTCATCCTAACCTCGGCTCACTGCGCCCCAAATCACGCCAGAGTGTTACACTGTCGCACTGTCCTGTGGGCACATTGCCTAAATGTCAGGTCACATGCCTGGACGAGTCGCTCTTGAGCGCCAACCGCCGCCTGGCTGCAATCGAACGAGAGGCCCTGGAGGCTCACGCCGAGGGCGTCCTGGCGGGCGGCCTCATTGGCCGCATGTCCAGAGAGGGATATGGCCATGACGACAGCAGCGAGGACGACAGCTGGGAGGACGTGCTTGGACTGCCGAGCTGTGCCGGTGGCAGCAGTGATGTAAACCCGCTGGCGGCCGCCCTTCTGCATATGAGGCTGGAAGGGGGCCCGTCCAGCAAGAGGAGCAGCTTCGGTGGCAGGGAAGAGGAGGGAGCGTGCCTGCGCGACAACAGCGATTTTGGCACCGGTCGAGCGCCAGTCAGCCGCTACACGTCGCGCGGAGTGGCTGCTGCTACCGGTGGCAGCACAGGCCACGGGTCGCGCGCTGTTTCCAGGCGACCCACGGGTCATGGTCTGGCGGACAGTGAGCAACAGCCCGACAGCGGCGGTGGCGCCCTGGGGCGCCCTCCTTCGGGCGCAGGGATACAGCTGTGTGCGGTGGCAGGCGGCGAGGCAGGCGGCAACTTGCGGCCATGTGGCAGCGGCGTCAATGATGGCAGTGGCGCGGTCCATTCAGACTCCTTCACCGCCATGCCCGGCTACAACAGCAAGTCCCGCCGAAGATCCATGGACGCGATCGGGTTCGACTGGCTGCAGCAGGAGTGGCGGAGTGCACCGCAGACCTCTGATCCCAACGCTTCGGGAAGAGCAGGGGGTTCCGGCGGCGGTGCGGATCCAGTCATCGGATCGGCCGCCGGCGACAGTGCCACTGCGACCGGCGCCGACGGAAGCGCGTTCGCGGCTGTGGCCACCGGGGCAGGTACAGGGGCGGGCGCGGCGCTGCCTGCCAGGGAGCGTCGCCGGTCCCGAGTATCCCATGGTGAAGGCGACCTTTCCGGCGCTGCGGACGCGGATGCGCCGGACTCGAGCGCCCCTATCTCCCACCAGACCAGCGCGCCTGTCCTGGGTGGTGGCGCGGGATCCGCACGCCTGGGTCAGGTTCAGAGCCAGATCCGAGGTCCGCGGTCCCGACGCGCGTCACTGGTCATGTTGCAAGCAGGTGGGATGGGGTACGGGTTGGGCTTGGAGTGGAGGGATCTCTGTCTTAGGGACCAAGCGGCTCCTGGTGCGCCGGCAGTGCCCCTCGCTGCCCCACCTTTCTCCCACACTACACGCGCCGTCTCTCTGCTGCGTGATCTTGAGGTGGTGACATACTTTCGTCGAGCTCAGCTGCCAGCGCCATCATCCTTTCGACTCCTTGCGGTGCTCGTATTTGCCATGCCAGCACATATTTGGCATTACCCCATAATGCCCGCCGCCGCGGCCCCAACGGCGCTACTGGCGCTGTTGCTGCAACTGCAGGTATGCTCACCCCCGAGGCGGCGGCAGCAGGAACATCTAGCCCCCAGGCGGCGCCACTGGGGACCCCGCTGAGCGCGCACGTTGCCACCGTGAGGCAGCGCCATTCGTCGTACCTTGCCGTATTGGACGACAAAATAGTGCAGGACGGCGGAGCCGCCTCCGGCGGCGGCGGCAGCCGTCATGCGATCCCGGGTCTGGCGCCCTCGGAACGCCCAGGAGCGCGCCGCTCGCCCACACGCCCTAAGCAGCAGCAACAGCATTCACCACAGCAGCAATCACAACAACAACCACAGCAACCCAAGCGACGTGCTAGTACAAATGACGGCTTCAGCAGCCCTAGCTCGGCTGCGGCCGCGCATGCCCTTACCAGCGAGGCACCGCCCGGCCCACCTGTGGCGGTGTCACCGCTCTCGGCGACGCAGAGACCGGCAGGCCGGACGTCAGCTGGCTTGTTCGGCAGGGTCAGCGACTCTTCGGATCGTCACGCCAGCAGCCGCCATGCAAGCCGCCCAAGCAGCCGCCCAAGCAGCCGCCACGCAAGCCGCGGGGTCGATAGCCAGGCCACCAGCAGGCGTGCTAGCCTCGCCTCCGGTGTCGAAGATGGGGGATGCAGCACCTCTGACCCCGAGGGATAGGTGATCAACGTGGCATTGTTGGACGCGCATGTATGTACGGAGGACGGGTACTGTGCTGCAGGAGCGCTGATATCCTGACACCGTGCGCAAGTTGGCCGCGTCTCACTTAGTGCCACTCCGCGTCCGTTACGCCATGAAATTCGATGTCGCCATCAGGCTTATAATGCGTGGCATGGACAGATGTCTGGCTACGGGCTAGGCAGTGCGATTGCTGCCGCACAATCCTCGAAAAATGCAGGTGGCAAAGGCAGGCCAGAGGAGGGGCCGGTAAAGAAGGCAATGCCAGCGGCGCAATCTTGCCGCTTGAATATCGTCAAAACCAGTTAAGCTGTGTGCGCGAAATGCTATGGTTGGGAAACCGAAAGCAAACAGGTAACTGGGGAAAGGTCCGTAAGGAAGCTTCCCTTGATAAACCCGAACCTACCCGAAGAGCCCTTTTGGTGCGCGATGCTGACGTAAGCAGGGATCTGCCGATGTCATTTTCCTATATGCACGATCGACATAAAGCCGGACGGAATAAGGTATGCCCGGCCGAGGCTATGTGCGTCTTTGGAACAACGCAAAAATTGCGAAAGGAGGAAGCGAAACCAACCGCCGGCCAGTGTCTGCCAGTTAAAATAAGGGATGTGCGCGTGGTTATAAGCTGGGTTCGTTGAAGAAGCGTCGAGGGACATTTGAGTGACGTTGAGTGCGTTCATGCGTGGTTGGACCCTGGTTGAATGAACGCCGTCTGTATGGCAGGTGAGCTGTGGACCCTTGTGGACTTGCTCAGCATTTTCGCAGGATATTAATAGGGAAGGCTTGGTTTCAGATAATGCTCCACCATCTCAGTCCATGTACTTGTACACCGTGTGCTTGCCAATGCATGCACACGCTTGCTGGGTTGCCATTTGCAACACCAACCGTTACAACAACAACGGGGGGCCACGCCGGCCACGCGTGCGCGGAAGAGTCTCGGCATAATTGCGGTGGGTGGACGCCAGTTAGCATGCAGTTAGCAACCGACTACCACATGCAGTATGTGGTTAAGTTCTTCATTGCTTGCAGCTTGCAAGACAAGTCTGCCACCAGAGCGGTAATAACGGCAAGCGTATCGGAGTCCGCGACTCTACTTGCTTGGATATCCGACCGAGTGGTTGCTTCGAATTTCGTTCGCCAATATATGGCTTAAGCTCAGGCGTGGGGGTTGGGGGTTGTGTACCAGGTACTACCTTTGCTTTTTCTGCTCACGCGCTACACAAACGTGATGGCTAATGGAAGCAGTTGGGGTAGTCTCCATGGTCCCCAAGTTTTCGTGCAATTCTTGCCGCCTCGCCCTACCATTGGGCCATGTGTGCTTAGACGCGATAGTTTTATGGGAATTTGTGCAACACGTTTTGGGGCCTTGCAAAGGGCGTCTAACTTGAATATATGATGGGGAGAAAACATACCGATGTGCGTACTCTTCTGGAATTAAACTTCGTACGCATGTCACTGTTTGCTCTCTGGGCCCTTGTTCGGGGGTTCTGGGTGGTTTGTCGTATCAGGTCGTATCTCGGTAGACGGTTTGTTCATGTTTGTTCTTCTTCCTGCGTCTCTTTCAGTGCCAGGCAATGCGCCCGATGACTTTGTCGTACGTTCTGGGTCCTGCTGTAACAGTTACCACTACACGTACACACAGGTACACAGTCACACATTCATGAGGACTATCCAGCAGGCTGGCGAATGTTGTTCAATCGTTCACCTGTGCTATGTAAAACCCTTGTTACTGCAACAGTGCCACCCGCCTAGGTGCTGCAATCATCTGAGGCGTGGTGCTGCACCTTGGGCAGGGGGTGATGCCCAAACGTGGACCGCTACCCTTTCGACTCCTGTTATCACAAACTCTGTAGACGTTTCGAGCTCCCCGACTTCCTGTTCCCCGGGGTATTCAGTCTTGCTAGGGTGCGTTTTGGTTCGCGTCCCATCTGATCTCTGCGGGCCCGAGACAAAAGGCAGAACCATCGGGCACATCGCCTGACACTGAAGGAGACGAAAGAGACAGAAACCGAACTTCACCCGAACAATGGCAAACCACCGCAACACCAGTAAGTACGGTAGTTGTGTAAGCATTGTCGTTAGGGAGTTGGGCCACGGATGGGGCACGATGCTCATGAGCGCACACGGGTGTTGTAAGGAACGAAGGGTATCAGAATGGCGGACACGGAAAACAAGAAGCAAGGGAAAAACCCGGCCCCCCAACAACCCGGGCCGATCACGAATCCACCAGGACATTAGCTGGTTCTCCACACACAAGGCGACCGGCGACTACCCACAAAAAGGGATGCCGAGATGCCACTGCGGCCCAACCGTTCCAGAGAAGCCCCAACGCAGCAAACCCCCGTAAAAGGGCCCAAAACTCGACCACCCCACGGTGAATGGCACGATCCTTGGGATCCCGATCATAATAGTCGCCTCCTAAGAATGTCTTATGCACATATGACATGACCCGACCACTTCAGGCTTGCCAAGCCCGTCCACGCCACACGGTACGGACATGCCTTTCACGTCATAACGCGTCATAACTAGGGCCTTATCAATTTTGCACAAGCGGCCTAAGGTTAGTAGACCACAAAGGAGGGATGGCATAAGGGCTCTCATGGGGGGGTCATCCGCACGGGAGGGTCCGGGGTCGATCGCATGCAGACCCTCCGCTGCCGTGCAACCATGTGCCTGGAATGTGCTGGTCCTGGCGTCCTTTACCGACATGGAGGTTGGTTGCTGCTTAATGGCTGCGGCCCACAAGAGTTCGGGGGCTGGGGGCCCTCATATTTTAGGAGTAGCTGTTTCGATGGGCCCCAGACCTACCGTCGATCATCGCTGCCACTTCGCAGCTCACGACTCGTGGGGTTCATGAGGCATGCGGCAGAGAAGGGAGCCACGTGTTAGCGTAGCAGGTGTTGCCCAGGCTGGACGGGCCTACCACCAGGTGGTGCGGCACGCAGGCTGATCCACGCGCACGGCCTGGTCGTGCCCCAGTTCGGCAACGCACCGCGGCGGTCATGGAGGGCGCTGTGCAGGACAGCCACCGCGGCAGTCATGGACGGCGCTGTGCAGGACAGTTACCGCGGCAGTCATGGAGGGCGCTGTGCAGGACAGCCATCGTGGATGCCCGGAATGCGAAGGCAGGAAGGTATAACGCTGCGCTGCTTCTCGCTCGCGAGGGATAGACGAAATGTTCTGTGCAGCGACGCGGTAAAGTGGTTTGTGTGCTTAAAGGCTCGGGTTAGCGCTGTGGGGTTCCTTCTCACTGTTTCAGATGCAAATTCCTTAGATGGCTGCGTGCGCGCGTGGTGTGACGAACTCAGTTTCGGGCTAGGTTGGTGGCTGCCGTACTTGCAATGGGGCCGACGGCCGAGCACAGGAGCACTGCAGCACTACTCCATTTCAGCGGGCGGTATCTTTTGTTGGTATGAAATATAACTAAATTATACGTACTGCGCAATTCCAATTTTATTTTGCACTCTGTTAACTCACGCCGTGATTGACCGGGTCAAACAACGTCCTCTGGTCTAGCTGCTATCAAGCAACAGCCACGCCTTAAAACTCGTGTTGCGAAACAATTTCGTTGTTGTAGATATTGTTGTGCGTCCATCAGGAATATGATGCCACGACCGGATGGGAACTTGGACCAACAATTTCAGCAGGTAAGCACACAGCTATCTTGGCAAACGAATCGACATGCATCTTCGCAATACGATCGTTGGAAACAGTTAACACGCGATTGCCAGCGGCGCGTTTCACCCATTCGTCCGTTGTCGACCTTCTTGCATCCCAGACCGCCGCGCAGCTTACCATCCTGGCGCTGGCACAACCGCGGGCAGCCAAGCTTCGTGTACAAGCATGGCTAACCAAGCTCAGAGAACCGGTAAAGCGCATTGGGATGCTTGGGTCGATAGTGACCCAGCCATGGTCCTGAAGCGCCGCGCCCCCGTCCCAAAGTCAGGGTTTTTGTTTCGGGCTGATAGGAATCTGACGTAAATAATACCATCCTGCCTGAACTGTTTTGCGTCTTACCACCCCCTGTACAGACCAGCAATGCCGTGTGGAAGCGCAATCGCAACACGTATTGCACGCTGCTGCTAGCACAGCTACAACAGGGTCACCTGGAGCTGCCGTTTACTGCAATGCCACCGGACGGCTCTCTGCCAAACCTGCCCAACCACCTCGCGTACAGGTGCGAAATATTAGCCTTGAGGCAAATGGACGCCCAATCTGATTTACTGTCCGAGGGGAAGGTGCACGTCACACCCCGTCTTGGAAGGCAACGTTTTCAGGACGAGGATGTGCTGAGGGGTGGGATTGGCCGTGACGGGGTCCGACTTTGGAATTTCTCTGGGAATGGAAGAAGCCTGGCTTGGGTACGGAGGCCGTAAAGCCGGAAGGCCTAGTCCATCCAACAACATTGCTGGGTGTCTTCTGCTGCCTGCTGCAGGGGCTTATCGCCATCACGCGCAGCGGCGCAGCCTCGAAGCCGCTCTACCTCCCCAGTCGGTGCCGCACAAGGGTCTAAGAGCCCTCAGCAGCAGCACACCGGTGGCCACCACCCAAACTTGTGTCCGGGGCAGCTGCAGGGACTTGTTCACACCTTCCACAGGTGACACACAGACCAGCTGTCCGCATATGTTTCGACAGGATTACGCGATGGCCCATTTGTAACGCCGCTTCCCCAAACAGTAATATGCAGGCACGGGGCTTCGACTTGTCGCGGTCCAGAGCTGGTAACGCAGGGCGCAGGTACGTTTGGTGCGCGTGCTTCATTCAGGTTTCGGTCCAAATAGGAGGATTAAGGGCAAGAAATAACAGCTGGGATGCGGCGCGCGTCATGTAGGATGACTTACGTGCTGGTCACCACGTCCCTTGTGGGGGCGACGTATAGCATGCAGACTGCAAACACGGTATCACGCGTGCGATAAAGGTGCGCTGACGTATCCTGTTGCCTGCGCGCAGCAACACCGAGGGGCAAGCCGCTGACGCCCGCACAGTTGCGAACGACGGAGTGTCGCATAAGGCGCACGCACCCGCACGACGTGCTGGCGATGGTGATGCTGGCACCTACGGCGCACATGCGGACGGCGCTGGCAGCACAGGGTCAGCCCGCGCAGGTGGCGGTGGACAGCATGTAAGGAGCCGATGCGGCGCTCGGACGGCAGAGGACGTATCGAAGCCCGCAGGTGGCGGTGGCCGCAGCGGCACGCACTCACAGTCGCAGCGGGACCAGCAGCGCACGTCCCGCGGCGAGTGGGGTGTGCGTGCAGTAGGAGACGATGCATACACGGACCAGGTGCGGAGCATGACGCCGTACCCTACAACCTGTAGACAAAGATTACTTGTACATCCTTCCCAGTACATACCGGTATCTGATTGGCTCGAATGTCCTGTTGAATGCTGGTCGCACATCCACCTGCCAGGTGACGCACCCCCAACTAGTACCTGAGGCTGTACCGTGTGTTTCAAACGGATGTCGGCCCTGAAATGCTTCACTTCCATTGTATGTATCGACTTCCAGGATGCCGCCGCCGCCGCACTTGTGGCCGCCAAGGAAGCTGAGATTGCTGCACGAGTGGCGGCGAAACGGCAGCAGCAGCTCGAACAGCGTCGGCAGGCGGAGGAGGATGCGGCGGTGCAGCGGCAGCAGCAGCGGACAGTTGCTGCGAAGGCTCACCTGGACGCCGTCATTTCGCGCTACAGCAGTGCGCGCAACCAGTGGGCGTCGCCGAGCAGTGCAGAGTCAGACTACGCTGGCGTAGGTGCACGTGCCGGGGAGGCTGGTAGCGCCGCGGGCGCCCCAGGCTGGTAGGTTCTGATTTGCGCTTGGGTATATCAGTGCGATAGGAACTGACACGGATCTCGCTATTAGGAAGGAAAACACGGCGTGTTAGGGTCACGTGTTAGGTAGCTCATGTGTTAGGGTCAGGTATAAATCTGGGTCCTGCTCCCAACATTTATGCAAGAGTACCCAACAACATTTGCGTTGGATTGCGTGACGGCCGCGATGGGAGGCGCTCTCACCACCCTTCAAGCCGCGTGGTACGTGTTACCATCGCTCGATCTGCGCAGCGGTGGGCGCTGTGATGGTTTGATCTTCTACACAGTGGGGAGATCGCACTTCCTGTGTTTCATGCTTCGGGAGGGGGGGGCGGGGTCACTGGGTCTAACGCGTGCGTCGCCGCGTCGCTGGGCAACATTGGCTTCCTAGAAGAACATTCCGGTCTGCAACTATCTGGAAGCCGAGCCAGCAGGTTGAACTCCTGCCAGCAGGCGCGTGTCCCGGTCCTATTGGCTTCTACGGCCACATTTGCAGCCTAGTGGCAGCTAAGTGAGCATTCTCGTAAGCGTTCCCTAAGATGTGGCGAGGAAAGGCTTGGGGTACGGCAGAGGCACCGCTTCAGTGTGCCTCTGCTACCAGCACACGGGAGTGCGCCACATCAGTCGCTGAGATGGAGCTTCTCAGACACTTAATGTCCGTCTAAGCAAGCACCGCAGGGCGTTCACCCGCCAATGGTGTTGTCGACTGCTCGTCGCGGGGAGCATAGCTGTCAGGTTTACCAATCCAGATTGGGCTAGCATGGCGGCGGAGGCTTACTTGCGTCGCCGTGCTGCTGCAGCGCATGCAGCAACCCATCCTGCAGTGCGTGGTGGGCACATGAACGGGTGCGATCATCGCTTTTGGTCTCGCCCTCGACAGCACGCGCCGACCTGATGGTGCGGCGTGCAGTCCTCTTAAGCGCTGAGCAATTCGCACTTCCGCTTAGGCGCAGTTGAAATTTTCGCCCCCTCCAACGCCATCTCTACTTCCGGGCGGTGTCTGCCTCCAAGTCATCACTCCTGCCACCGGCGTACCGGCCCGCCCCGCCACTTCTTCCTCCCCGTCTGCCACGCCCCCGGTGTCCCGCGCCGTTGCCAGGAGTCCTGTGTTCGCCGCCACGAATGATGTACCGGGCGAGGCGACCCAGGGTGTCCTCAAGCTGCTGCTGCGTCCACACGGCAGCGCAACCGGGGAACGGCCGGCTCCTTCGGGTCGGCCCAAGACAGCCCCGTCTGATACCACGCGCAGCAGCCCCAAGCGCGACAGTGACCCTTTCCAGCCTTGGGGTGATGCCACGTTGCGGCTGGCGCCACCGCGGCGGGTGGTACAGCCGCAGAAAGACCCCCGCGAAAGCGGTTGGACAAAGTCGACCCGCATGGGTCGACCAAGCCGGTCACCATCGCCGCCTCCAGAGCGCAGCGTCAACCCCGGGGGGCGCAGCACAGGCGCTGATGCTGTACGCAACGCCGAAGGTGGTTCGACTGTACATACCGTCTTTCCCATAGCCCAGACCAGTGTCACAGCTACGCCTCAGATGTTGCATGGTATGTTCACGTCACCTCGTCAGCGCAGCCTCCAGCGCTTTGATGCACCGACCAGCTACAGCCCACGCAGCGGCAGCCCCCCATCAGCTCGCCGGCGTAGCCGGAGCCGCAGCTCCAGCCCTGGCGTGTCGCCCTGCCGCAGGGTGTGGCCCTCACCTGATCCCGCCATCACATATAGCGTTACACGCAAGTTGCGCTCCTCGCCACGCGCTCTGCAGGTATTAGCGGAAGAGGAGGCGGCGCGGGCCAGCTCACCTACAGCCCGCGAAGAGAAGCTGCTAGTACCGCAGCCGCTGGTGGCGCAGTCTGCACGCAGAAGCGGTACTCCAGCCAAGTTCGAATTCAGCAGCCTCATACCTCCACTAATTCCAGAAGTGGCAACATCTCTTCCCCGGGCAGCTGTCGACAAAAGTGGCCTTGACGCCAGGCCGCCTCCGGAAACCCCGCGCGAAGCCCCTGTCGACGACCGACAGGGGCCACCTTGGAACAGCGATGGGAATGGCGCCAGGGCGGCTCCAGCTACGCGGCGGGAAGCTGCATCCGCTCTTGGCCGAGGAACTGATGTATTCGAATCTCCTGGCAGCAGTCGCCGCAGCAGCAGTCCACGTATCGCTCGGGCACATCAAGAGCACGAGCTATTGCCCGCGCGGGGCGGCAGTAGCGACAGTAACAATAACTTCATAAGCGGCAACACAAGCGGGCGCAGTGGGCCCCCCGCAGGGGGCCCCCGCAAGCAGCAGCTTGGCCCCTTGACGCTCCGTCTCGCAAGCCCGCCCACCTCGCCACGGCAGCTGGCTGCAAAATCTTCCGGTGCTTCGGGATCGGAGGCACGGCGCCCATCGCCGCTACGCAACAGCGTGCCGTTGACGGATCCCTCGCTCGAGCGACGACAGTCAGGACAGTCCCGGGAAGCCCGCTCCGCCGAACGCGTGCGGCGTGCCAAGGTTCCGCCCACGTCCAGCGGCAGGTCGCGTCCAGCGTCTGTGCCCTCCTCATCACGCTCCGGGACAGAGTGGCGGCCCGCAATGGCTACCCAGCCACGGCCTACCGCAGCAGCTCCTCTTGCAGGACAGGCGGCATCAATGGGGCGCGCACATCAGCGCTACTCGCTGCCTTCCACTCAATTGTCGTCCTTAAGCGGCTTCTCGCTGTCAGCCATGTCTGTGCCCAGCAGCATCCAGTTGACTGAGATGGCGCGCCGCAGCCTTGCGGCTAGCTTGCCTGGAGGTACGAGCATAATGAGCGGCAGCACTGGTTTTACCGAGCGCCGTGGCAGTGGTGGAGCCCACCAGCGCTCCTCCAGCGGCATTGGTGGCGGCGGCAGCAGAGGTCCCACAGAGGGTGGCGGCAGCGGCATAGCACGACAGCGCTCCTCCAGCGGTGCCGATGACGGCGGCCGTAGCAGGGAAGCCGGTCTTAGCGGCAGCAGAGGTCCTATTGAACGCAGTGGCAGCGGTGCCATCGGACGGCGCTCCTCTAACGAAACTGGTGGCGGCGGTCGCAGCACAGAAGCGAGTGGTAGTGCCAGTAGAGGCCCCATTGAACGCAGCGGCAGCGGTGCCATTGGACAGCGTTACCCCAGTGGCATTGGTGCTGCCTGCCGAAGCACAGAAACTGCTGGCAGCGGCAGCAGAGGTCCCCTTGAACGAGGCGCAAGCGGTGCCATTGGACGGCGCTCCTCTAACGCCATTGATGGCGGCGGCCGTAGCACTGGAACTAGTGGTAGTGCCAATAGAGGCCTCATTGAACGCAGCGCCAGCGGTGTCGTAGGTCAGCAATACCCTAGTGGCACTGGGGGAGGCGAACGAAGCACAGAGACTAGTGGCAGTGCAAGCAGAGGCCCTATTGAGCGCAGCGGCAGCGGTGTCATAGGACAGCGCTCCTCTAGCGGCACTGGGGGAGGCGGCCGTAGCACAGAAATCGACGGTAGTGGCAGCAGAGGTCCCCTTGAACGAGGCGCAAGCGGTGCCATTGGGCAGCGCTCTTCTAGCGGCGCTTCAGGCAGCGGCCGTAGCACGGAGACTGGTCGTGGTGTTGGCAGCAGAGTTCCCACGGAGAGTGGCGGCAGCGGCATAGCCCGTCAGCGCTCATGGACTGGTGCTGCAGGCGGCGACCGCAGCACGGGGGCTGGCGGTAGTGGCAGCGCAGGGGTCTGGGGGGGCGCAACATCCACTGGTACGGTGGACTTGTTGCCTTCCACTAGCAGCCACGAACACTACTCACACGTCCAGGAAACGCCGAAGCTTCTCCGGCGCCCGGCTGCTGCAGAGGCTAGCCGCAGGGCGTCATCCGCTGATAACCGCGCTGCACATCAAGACCCCACAACGTCGTCGGTGCTGCCACAATCCAGCCGTCTTGGAGCCCGGCATCCGCATCCATCCGGCTTCAATACCGGTGTCGCCTCAGCTGACCATACTTGGGCCCCAGACATGGGCGGCGTGCCGCTGGCGGCACCACTTGGACGCGGTGGGTTTGCTGAGCTGTCGGCGGCGGAGGCAGCGAGCGAGCTCGCCGCCCTGGATGTAGACGCCGTGATTCAAGATTTCGAGCAGTCGCTGCAGGTGGGCAGTTGTCGGGCTGCATGGTGTCCGCCGCTGCAGCTATGCGTGCATCGAGCCAATCGCGTGTTGAAACCCTGTGTCTGGCGCAGATTCCCTGATAGCAGCGAGCCCTGACGCCTCTTCCTAGCGCTGTTCTAGGCCAATATGCCTCATACCTCATTTGCGATCATCGCAATCCGCCTTGTGATGCCGTGTGTTGCCGCGCGCAGGAGCGTTTCGAATTTAGTCTACGGCCCACGCCGCGACGCGAGGAGGAGCAGGACGCTTGGCGCTCAGGGCCGTTGCCTCCCCCGCGAAGTCGCTCGTCCCAATCCGCTTCCCCATCCGCCGCTTCACGCCTTGCGGACCGCTTTGCCCTCCACTCTGCCCTCTCCGACTTCCGCCACGCTTTCGACCGACTTAAGCGCCGGCTTGCACTGCACGTTTCGGACCCCGACGTCGCTGAGGCTCTGTATGGCAGCGGCAGTGGTATGCTGGGCGCCGTATCAAACAGGTACAGCAGCGACGCGACCCAACGAATCGGCCACGAACGGCTTGCACCCACCGTGGCGCCACTGCCAGCTTGGAGGCCTGGAGGCGCCGGGCGGTCAACATCAGTGGACAGCGGCGTCAGGGGCGTGGCCACCAGGGCCGCTACTGGCGTTGGTGGTGGTCCCACGGGCCGTCATGCTGCGGCAGTGGAACGTTTTTGCCGTGTGGCTTCGGAGGCCGTCGCCCACTATCGTGAGGACGTCGCTTTGCTGCTGTCACGCGTGCGCACGGTGCTGCAGCCGGACAACGAAGGCGCCGGGAGAGCGTCCATTCACGGACGGCGCAGCGGCGTTGGTAATGCGCAGCTGCGCCAACAACTGGAGACACTGGCCATTGAGGAGGCAGCGGCAGCGATGCAGGATCTCGAGCTGCGGCGTGGGCTGGTGGCGGAGGTGCTTCAAGCCTTGGAGGTGCGGTCACAAGGAAGTCCGGGTCCTATATTGTACAGCCCGTATGAAATTCATGCACTGTTGCAAGCCTCAAAACACTGACGGGTATTCTCAGGGCATGGCGGCATTTGCAAGATCTAGAGCCGTGTGAAGCTTACCAGCAAACACCAATATAAGCTCTCTCTCACGTAAGCATACCTCCGTCACTAACGCACTCAGACACCCTCCCTTGTACCTGCCTGTGCTGCACCGACTCGGCACTCAGGAGTCGGCTCACCAGCTTGGGCTGCAGCTGGTCATGCTGGCCGCCGCACCCATCGACCTGCCGGCTTCCGCGCTGGCGCAGTTGAGCGCTGAGCTGCACGACCACTTGGACGCAGCGCGCGCCCGGGAAGGCGCCCCCTTCGCGACAGCTGAGGCGCAAGCACTGCGGGAGCTCGTGCATGCCATGCAACCGATTGAGCGCGACGCCGCCAGCGGTGGGCGTAGCTCTGGGGACGCCAGTGCACGTGCTCGCGTGGCTGCGACAGCTGAGGCTCGGGTTGCAGGGTCAGAGTTCTTGAGCTCGGTTGGCGCTACAGCGGCATCGGACTCACATGAGTTCGAGCCCCTGCCGCGCTACGACGCACGTGGTACGGCCTGGCAGCGGGAGGATGCCTTCGGCTGGTTGGGCGACATGCCTACGCCTGCAGGTCGGCTAGATTTTGATGCAGACGACGGTCAGAGGCGCGATGGTTTCGGCGCCTCGTTGCTGGATTCGAGTGACTGGTCGCAGCCACGCACTGACGAACACGCCGGTGGTGCTGATGGTAGGCATACGGGGTCTAGCTCGGGCCGGTTCGTTGGCAGCAGTCATGATCCTGCACGTGTCACAGCAGCCGCTGCCCGTGACGGCTATGACCAGGGGGGCAGGATAGGCGGCACCGGCCGTGGAGACAATGGTTCCAGCGGGCTTCTGGCATCGCTCTTCTCTTCGCCGCCTGCGGCTGTCATGCCCACTGGTGGTCTGCCATCATTAGCCCCACCGCATCGACATATTCAGCCCGTCACTGCCTTACCGCTGCCGCCTCCCTCGCCTTCAGCGTCAACGCCGTTTGCCGGCTCCCATCAAACGGGGCCACAGCGAGATGCGTTATCTGGTCGTTTCCAGGACCTCATATCGAGCACTTCAAGCTCCCTGCAACGGGCTCCTACAAGCTCCGCTGGACGAATTGAGCCGGTCCCAGGAACCCGGAGCAACATACGGAGCGACCTTTTGAAGGATGACTGGCGTGCAGGTGTCACTGCGTTGCGACTGACCCAGGAGGCACACGCAGCCCGTGCAGCGGCGGCAGCTGCACGCGAAGCAGCACTTGCAGCAGCCCGAGACGCCGCTGCCGCAGCCGAACGCCAGGCGGCGCAAGCGGATGCACTTGGGGCGGCGGTGAGTGCCGTCCGGGAGGCGGCGCATGCGACTGCGCGCGAGGCGGCAGGTGCGGCTGCTGACCGCCAAGCGGCCCAGTCAGCCGCGCATGAGGCGGCTCAAGCTGCAGCCCGGGAGGCGGCACACGCGACTACAATTGAAGCGGCCGCGGCGGCTGAACGACAGTTTGCCCAAGTAGCTGCCCGGGAGGCAGCTCAGGCAAATGCACTGGAGGCGGTGGTGACAGCAGTGCGGGAGGCGGCAGTCGCGACTGCTCGGGAGGCAGCACATGCTGCAGCCGAGCGGCAGGCGGCTGAGTCAGCCGCCAGAGATGCGGCTCAGGCGAGCGCACTGGAGGCGGCTGTGACAGCTGTCCGTGAAGCGGCTAGCTTGACTGCCCGGGAGGCGGCAGCTGCGGCTGTTGAGCGGCAGGCGGCTGAAGCTGCTGCTAGGGAGGCGGCTCAGATGACGGCTCTCGAAGTGGTTGCGGCGGCTGAGCGTCAAGCGGCGCACGTGGCTGCTCAGGAAGAAGCGGCTGAGCGGCAGGCAAGCCAGGCGGCTGCTTTCGAGGCGGCGCAGGCAGCCGCCCGGGAGGCGGCGGCGACGGCGGCACGTGAGGCGTCCGAGGTAGCCACCCGGGAGGCAGCGGCGGCTGTACGTGAAGCAGCCCTGGCGGCTGCACAGGAGGCGGCGCAGGCTGTTGCGCGTGAGGCGGCGCAGGTGACGGCTCGCGAAGCGGCTGTGGCGGCGGCCCGCGAGGCGGCACAGGCAGCTGCACGTGAGGCGGCGGCGGTGACGGCCGCACGAGAGGCGGCGCAGGTGACCGCACGCGAAGCAGCCGCGGCAGCGGCCGCACGTGAAGCTGCACAGCAGGCAGCACGCGAGGCGGCGGCAGCAGCTGAGCGGCACGCGGCACAGGCGGCGGAACGTGAGGCGGCACAGATGGCGGCGCTAGAGGCGGCGGTAGCGGCAGCTCGTGAGGCAGCGGCGGCAGCCCGTGAGGCGGCGCAGGGGGCCGCCTCAGCGAGTGCCCGTGACGCGGCAGTGGCTGCGGAACGTGAAGCGGCACAGACGATCGCACTCGAGGAAGCAGTTGCCGCTGCCCGCCAGGCGGCGCAGACGATCGCTCGTGAGGTAGCCGCGGCAGCCGAACGCGAGGCAGTGGCGGCAACGGAACGTCAGGCAGCAGTGGCGGCCGCTTGGGAGGCGGTAGCAAAGGCAGAACGCCAGGCAGCGCAAGCGGCAGAACGAGAGGCGGCGGCAGTTGTTGCCCTTGAAGCAGCTGCGACTGCTGCCTGTGAAGCCGCAGCAGCGACGGCGCGCGAGGTGGCGCTGGCGGCAGCACGACAGGCTGCTGAAGTCACTGCCAAGGAGGCGGCGGCGGTGGCTGAACGCGAGGCGGTAGCTGTGGCAGCGGCGGCAGCACGCGATGCAGCAACGGTAGCGACGGCGCGCGAAGTGGCAGAGGCGACAGCCCGGGAAGCGGCGGCAGCGTCAGAAGCGCGTGAAGCGGCCCAAGCAGCGGCCCGGGAGGTAGCGGCGGCGACTGAACGCCACGCGGTCCAGGCTGCTGAGCGTGATGTAGCTCAGGCGACAGCGCTCGAGGCGGTTGTGGTGGCGGCCCGCGATGTGGCTCTGACTACCGCGCGGGAGGTGGCTTTGGCGTCAGCGCGCGAGGCGACTGTCGTGAGTGCGCGTGACGCGGTGGCAGCAGCCGAACGCCGGGCGGCCCATGCGGCAGAACTTGAGGCGGCTCAGGCGACAGCCCTCGACGCCGCGATGGCGGTGGCCCGGGAGGTGGCAGTGGCTGCTGAGCGCCAGGTCACGCAGGCAGCAGCCCGGGAGGCGGCAGTGGCCACCGTGCGCGAGGCGGCGGCAGCGACGGCTCGTGAGGCGGCGGTGGCAGTCGTCCGAGAGGCAGCGGCAGTGACGACCCGAGAGGCGGCGATTGCAGCCGCCCGAGAAGTGACGGCGGCGACTGCTCGGGAGGCTGCAGTAGCGGCAGCGAGAGAGGCAGCGGCAGCAGCTGCGCACGAGGCCGCCGCGGCGGCGGTTGACCGTGAGGTTGCTCAGGCAGCCGCCGCAGCCGCAGAGGCGGCGTCGACAGCAGCATTTTCGCGCACGACGCAGTTCGACACGTCGCAAAGGCGGCGAGCAACCAAGCAGAACGATGATGTTGTGATGGCTTCCGTGGCGCGCTCTTTCCGACCGACGCAGCAGCCTGGGAAATACGCTCCAGCAGGAGTACCGGCGAGCGGTATGGATCCAGGCCCGCCTACTGCCCCCTCCTCGGCGGCCACATACTCCAGCACTGAAAGCATTGCGGCGGCTCAACTGGAAGAAGCCCATGTGCCGCAGTCACTATCCTATCGCGCGGTCGTCTGGGAGGTGCTGCCAGGTGGCGGAGCAGCGGCCGCAGGGCCCTCGATGCCTCCAAACGCTCTCGGTCTTTCCGCCGAAGCTTCAGCCAACGATCCCCTCTCCAGTGGCGACCATGCTGCCGCAGCCGCAGTCGCCGCAGTTACAGCTGCGTATGAAGCATCCTACTCGCCCGTGTCAGGACTGCCGCTCCCCGCACTGGCACCCGCCGCCAGTCCGCGCATTCCTGGACCAACCGACCGCGAAGGCCTTGATGGCGGCCGCTATCGCAGGAGCGCAAGCGGCATCCCACGGCGAGCTGCTCAACCGAACGTCGTGCACTTTGACAATAACCCACAGCCGGCGGTCGAACCCGCCCCGTTGCGCAGCCTGCTGCGGCGCTCAACGGCAAGCGTCCCTCATGCGGCCACTACGGATGAGCCAGACCACCGCCAAGAACCAGACCGATACGTGGCCCCCAGGCCCCCCCTAGATGAGCTCCAGGGAAGGCTGCATGGACGTGGAGAGTCGGAGGCAGCACACCGGGCGGCACTCCTGGCGATCTCCAGCTCGGTGGACCTGGCCTTGGAAGACTTCCGGTATCGGAGGCAGCAGCTGGCAGCGTCGCCGCCCGTTCGCCCCAGACCGTATTCACTTGCCACGACGCCGTCCCACACCAGCCTTCGCGAACGCCTGCCCCTCACCACGGGCCACACACCCGACCGCGGCCCTGACACATCCGCATCGGTGACCCCCGTAAGGGCCGCTGCGGCAATGCTGGACCCCGACGCCCGACGCGACTACCAGGAATTCCAGCTGATCAAACGCCGGCTGGGGTTGGTGGAGGCATCGCCCCCAGGAACCTCAGTTGCTATGCAGCCGGTTGCGACGACCATCCCGCCGAAAACGCCGCCGGCATCACCGTATGTGTCATTGCCGCCGCAGCGAATGGTCCATCCTTTGACTGGTGGTTACGGCTTCGCGGCAGAGCACGCGCTATCTGTCGGGGGGTCAAGGAATCAGAGCGCGGGCGGCGATAATGCGGCAGCGCAGGCAACCGATCCCCGAGAGCTGGCATTGCGCTTGCAGCGGCTGGCCGACCGTACGACGCAGCTGCAGCAGCGGGTGGAACTCATGACACGGCCATTTGACCAGTAGCGGACAGCAGGGTCAGCACAGACCAGGGTAGGGGACCAGCTGGATCATGGGTTCATGGCCGAGCGCGCCGTCACTGTCGTGTTGGACGGGCACCACCTCTTGCAGCGCCAAAGCGGTGTCGTTGCGTCGCATCCAGCCGCCAGTTCTTACGGTGGCAGCGGACATAAATGTTTAAGAGGGCTAGCTGCTTAAGCGAACAGGCGAAAGATGGCTGCGCGGCGCAGCAAGCGACCGTCCGTTGCCTAGCAAAACCCGGCAGCGGCATCCTTGCGGCTGCCGTACCAACGCAACGGCGCCGGGGAACTACACCAGTAGGCCCCTGCACCTTGCGGCTCAAATGCCATTACTATAACATATTATTGCAGCATCTCAATCTGCCGCTTCACGCACCCGATCCCCTTTCGCACCCCCAACCTGTCCCTTCCGGCCCTCAGGCAGAGCGACCAGGCGTTGGTACTTTGCCCATGGCACGACTTTTTAGCGTCCAACACGGGCGATATTGCCGGAAACATGGGCGGCTGTCAGCGATCTTGCTGTGCGGCGTGCGCAGCTGCGCCGGGGCCTGCCGTTGCACCCACTCGGGGGCTAGGAACCCGCCAGGGCATAGTACAGGCAGCAGCGGCGGAGGCGGTGCTGTTGCCTGGCAGCGGTCCAAATGCATGGGGAGGAGCAAAGTACGCGGGTGTCCCGGGCCTGAAGGAGGCTTTGGGGGCTCGAATGCCACATAGTGCTGCTGTCGGGCAGTCTGCTGAGTCGGTGTCGCCCTTGCGGCGACAGCTGCTGACGCAGTTGCATGAGCTAGAGCAGGAGACCAAACAGATGAAGCTGCGTTTGTGCTTTTGACATGATGTAAGATATGGCGGACGAGTGTGGCCATGAAAGGAAGGAAACGTGCATAATTGGCACTAGAGGTAATTAAGCTCGTAAAGGATGGGCTAACTTAATGGGTTGTGATGACAATATGGCCCCTGATGGGGACGACAATGAGAAATGATTTGGATCGGGGTATCGCATGGGGGGTCGCGCATTGCACTCCGAAACCATGAGGCTCAGGGAAAAGCCTCGCGCTTAACAAAAGCGGACAACATGTTGGCTTGTAATTTTCGTCTGGAGTATAATCCCCTTCGCTTCTGTGCACTCAGAAAGCTGGTCTGAACGAAGTTGCTGGAACACTGGGCCACATCCAACTTGCTAGTTGACAGCTAGCGCCAGTAACGGACGACGGACGAATACAATGTCGGAGGATGCTGGCTCTGAGGAGCGTGCGGCCCGGAGCTACCGAGCGGCCGCCGAAGATGAAATGCTGGCAGCCCTCAAGCACGAGGCAAGCGGGGGCGCTTATTGGCGGAGCCATCCCAAACAGGTCTCAGGGCGCCTCGGCATTGCTTTGTCTCCGTCACACCAGCGGCTACTGTGAAGCGCGCCTCAGCTGACCCACGGGTCGCGATTCGCCATGCGCGGCTGCCGCCTTGCCCCAGCCGCGCAGACCGTCGTGCGTACAGTATCCTACAAGGAAGATACGGGAGGCCAGGACCCACCGCGCAACTCTCCGCCGTCGCTTGCTGCCGGTGCGCGTTTGCCTTTTAAGGGGCGTCCGCGATCTGGCCCAGCATGCTGCAGAATGACGCTGAGAATGCGAACTCCAGGAAACATAACTATTCGGCTTCAAAGTGCTGACCTCCTCGCTCAAACCGAGCAACCACGAGCAACCTAATCTGGACGTTCCATATGGCGCAGCTCATATTCGCGTCGGGCGGTCCATCATAATGCAAGAGCCACTTGGCAAAGTTGCGTCAGTAACACGCGCCATCCCCTCGACGCATCGCCAGGTGCCTTTGGCAAGTACGCTAGCGCGGTTGCAGCGGAGCGACACATGAGCCCGGTGGCGGTCATGGGCTCGGTGGACGTGCCCGACTCCCGTGACGCGCTGCCTAGCGAGGAGAAGTTGGCGGAGCGGTTGGTGCAGGAGGTGGGTTGCGGCGGCGGACGGCATGCAGGGGCGTGTCTGCTGCAGGGCTTGCAATGCAGTTTGGCAAGATACTGGCTACCGGTATCAGTGGTATCACCCTGTACGACACGTAGAAGGAGGTCGCTTCGAGATGCTTTCCATTGTGGAGCCCATACACCTCGATGCCAGCTTATCGCAACGATCCTGGTGCGCAGGCGGAGGCGGCCTATACCGCCGAGAGAAGCGCCGGCGGCGGCGTTGTCGGACGCAGCGGCATCGCGTCCAAGCTCCAGAGCGCGGCGGACAAGTTCGCGCGCATGGTGTGTAGGTAGTGGTAACTGTTACAGTGGGCCCCAGACCATAGGGTAGAGCCAGGGGGCGCATTGCCTGACACTGAAAGGGACGCAGGAAGAAGAACAAACCAGCCGACCAGTGTGCAGGTGCTGTTGTTCCGACTGGTGGTGCAACCATTATCATACTCACTGTAACCGTTACAACAATCATACCCAGCTGCTGTCCAAATGGTCGTATTTCGCCATTCATAAAAATCCACAGTACGAATGCCCCTTGAGCCGTACGCCTCTTGGACCTTTGACGAAATTTCCGACGGGCCCTACCTTGGGTCCCACCACAGGTGGCTCTCGACAAGGCGCCCACTGAGGCGGTGGCGGCGGCGCCGCAGCCGGTGCCCTCGGGCCAGGCGGAGGCAACGGCGGTGCAACGGCAGGAGGGAACGCCGGCGCCGCAGGCTGAGCAGCAGCGGAGCGAAGGCCCGAGCGCCCACGCGTGAGGCAGCTGCAGATGGAGGGATGTGTGATAAGGATTTAGGGCGGATGTGGCTAGATAGAGCGCTTTTTCCTGTATATCGCGGTTTTCGCCATTCGCGGCCCAAAGCCCGGTCCGCCTTTTTATAATGGGCGCCCTTCGTCCCCGAGATGCCGGTGTGGACGGGTGCGCCCGTTAGTAGGGATCCACTAGATGAACACCTGGTAAATAGCGCATGGAACCTGGAATTGAAGGTATTCCGCACCGTTTCGCCTGTGCTGAGTCTAAATAGCCTGTGCTGAGCCGAAGTAGCGTAGTAGTAACTGATACAGCCTGTGCTGAGTCAAAATAAGGAGCCGTCGCAGAGACCGCCTGGTCGCCACCTATCGCTAAAGTACACTTGTGCACAGCTCTCTCCGAGGGACACGCTCTTTTGAGGTCTTACTGATGCCAACTGCGGCGGCATCGGCAATGGTCGACGCAATAATGACTATTGCTGACCATCGGGGTGCTCAGGGGGCTACTGTAGGCCCTGCCATTTCAATGTGCACGTTTACGCCTTGTTGTGGCCATCGTCCTATAATGCGTAGTTGCACGACGATGATCAGCAAGGCGTGTTTGCGTCGGTGCAGACAGGCGCAAATGATGCGGAGGCAGCAGAACAGGCTATCTTGGCCAGAGCGGGAGCCATTTTGGCTCCGTAGCACTTTGCGTTTGTCGCGTTGTACGATGGCAGGCTTCCGAGTTGAATAAGTTGTTGGGCGAGGGGCACCATTTAACGATACTGCCTCCAGTTCTCAACTACGATTACCCTTCAGTTCCACGCAGAAGAGCTCGCTGAGTTTCTGCGCCGTCCACCTCACACGAACACTAATTGGCGCGCGAGGATCGGCACTGACCACCCTACTTGGCACGATTTCGTTCGACGTTAGCCATGAGCAGCAGCAGCACTGTCGCTAGCCACCCATCTTCCATCCTTCAACCTGTAACATTAGTTAATTGTATTATTCACGGCGGGCTGCAGACCTCAGGAAAGACTGTTGGCCGTCATTGATCTTGCAGTAATTGTAACCCCACGCCAACCACTCGATCAATCGCCTCCCGCTCGCGGTATCCGGGAATAGACCGGTACACCTCAACCCCCTCCTCCAAGCTCCCCACGCCCGGCAGGCACGCCTGAAGACCCTCCCCCTCCAGCATCGCACTGAAGCTGTCGTACTCTCGTACGGAAGTGGCACGACACAGCACGGAGACTGCAGCGTCCTGCGTGCTGAAGAAGCGAAAGCAATCGCCCGGGATGACATCGGCCCATTTGCCGACGCGAATCCTGCCCTCGACCGTCTTGGCTCCGGAGCGGATCAGGTCCAAGTAGATTTGCATGAGGGAGCTGTCTCGCGACACCGGCTCACGAGTGACGTGCGGTGGAGGCGCTGGAGCGGGCTCCTTGTCAGGATGCGGCGGTTCCGTCATGTTCTGCTGCCACCCTGTACTACAATGGTGATTCCGCTGCGCCCTTATCTGTGACCGCAGGCGCTCCTGGTAGGGCTGAAAGTGCAAGGCACCTCACCTGCGGGAGAAAGGTGGTGGCGGGGTGGTAGGCGCAGTTTGAGAAAGTGGCGTCTAGCCTGCAACGGCGCAACGGTGAAACCGCCACCAACTGCCGCAGCCAAGCCCCTACTGTTTCCATTGCTGGCCCACTAAGGAGACGCTTGGTCGACGAGTAATGACCAGCACATGCAGTCCTAAAGCCCCACACGTTTGCGGCGGTATTTCGTCGATGAATGGGCCATGAGGCCACAGTTTTCGTATGAAGTCCGTCAGCATTCGTGAACGCATGCGCTGTCACTGGATGAAAACGTGTGTTTGAATGCTTGCCTTCGTACCAGGAAAGCGATGTCCAAGGAGATTGTCCTTTGGACAGCCGAAACGCGAGCGAAGCGCGGGAATCCGTGAACTACATAAACCGCGCGCAGCCATAGCCGGATTTCTGAAGTGTTCTGATACCGGCTTGATGCAGCTCTTACATGCTACTGTTGTTGCACTGCGCTAGAACTCGACCGCATCTAGTCCGGAGCCTCTCCTACGTGCGAAGGGTGCCGCGAGATACGTCTTTCTAATCAATCGTAGGGACCAAAATGTCGATGGCCGCTCCTATGCGCCCCCTGTCCATCTCACCGGCACCCAAGTCCGCGCGGGCTTTCGGAATGCGGCGGCCAGAGGAACTTTTCTCCCGTGACGGCCCCCTTGGCGCAAGGGCGGATGTACGTGTCCTAACCAGTGATGGCCAGCTTTTATGGCTGCACCGCGTCGTGTTGGAGATGTGGAGCAGCCTCTTTCACGACCTAATTGCCGCCAGTGAGGAGCATCTGGTAAGTTGCGGGGTATGCCGTTTGTTCACTAAAGCTTATGTTATAAGTTTTTAAAACGGCTCACTCAGTTGTGTGCAGGCCACGCGATAGCTAACTCGACCTGGGAACGGGCGGCGGGTGGGCCGGGCTAACTACTAAAGCGCCCGTCTTGGCCAACCTTGCACGTGTCACTTTGAATCGCCTCCAGGTTCTAGCTGCAACCATTATATCCTCCATTTGATTTTTTACACGCACAACATTATCTCCACTCTGCCCGCTACCTGCCCATACGACGACGCGCCTGTGCCGGACTCCCCCCTGCCCTCGACCAGGATTCATCGGACGCATCCGCGCAACCGACGCCCGCTGTCGCCATCACCCTTACGGACACAGCCTCGGACCTCATGCCGCTGCTATCTTGCATGTATCCGGCTTGCAGCCACACGGATCGCCCTCACGGCTCAACAATGGATGCCCCGTGGTGCGTCACGCATCGCGAAGCCGAGAAGGGACTTGGGCAGTTTGTCATGGATCCTTGGGCAGTTGGTCATGGATCCTTACCAACCCTCCGCAGCGCAGTTCAGCGCATGTCATTTCGCGCGTTGCCACGATGCCCCACGAACCCTAATAGCCGCACCCCAATACACCCACCAAAGTGGGCCCTCCTGGTTGGCCCCTCATCGGCCCCTCACCTGCCCTGGGCCCTGGCCCGACCGCTGCCGCCGCCGCCCCTCCCTCAACGCAGCTTCCTGCCGCTACTGGGCCTGGCTGACAAGTACCACTGCCCGCACATCATCCACCGCTGCGCCGCCTTCGCTGTGGGCCACGTGCTGCCTCGCCTCGCCACGTGCGCCTCACCCACTGAGGCCGCGGAGTACCTGCAGCTGCCGCCGCCACAGTCGCCGCTCCCGCGCTCGGGTGCCGCCGCCGGCGCCTCGACCGCAACGGTGCATTGGGTCGTGCGCTGCCTGGAGCTGGCTGTACGGCTGGAGCTGGACGAGCTTGTGGAGGGTACGGCGACACTGCTGGGCCGGCGGTTCTTCGACTGGGACCTCCAGGTGGGTGCACCTGTTGGTGGGTTGGTGGGGTGTTACCGGTATGGGTGACCCTGTGGGCCGTGTTGCTACGGTTACTGGTAGTCCCCTCCACGCAGCACATGACGCACGTGTTCAGGTGCACTTCATTTGTTGCATGTCCCGGGCCCTCCTGCACTGCAGTAGTTGCCCCTTGGAGTACGGTGGTAGTCTGCAGAAACACGGGCTGTAGGAGGAGTGGGTTTAGAGCTGCGTGCGTGACGGGGAGGGGTTGGGGGACCGGACCCGGGGGCGGGGTGAGTGGGGTGAGTACTGCTCCTCGTCACTCCTCGTATCTCTGTGCCTGACGGCTATCGGCTTTTTGCATCGTTGCGCCTCGATGGACCTCACCCGGGCTCCGCGCCCCTTCATTCCGAAATGACTTGCCGGGTCCTGCTGCTGCAGGCCGGGGGGTTGAGGATCCTCCTCGCCCCACTCCCCTGATCCTCACGGCTCCTGTCCGGGTGGTGTCCGTACCTCTTGCAGGCCGAAGCCCACCGCGAGCTGCTGGCGCGGGTGTCCCGTGTGCTGCCGGCGGAGCTATTCGTGGAGTTGATATTGGGGGCCATCCCAAAGCCGCTGCCGGCAGCCGCCGCAGCCTCGGAAGGCGCTGGCACCGGTGCCAAGGGTGGAGGAAGCTCCCGGGCACCACACGCGTGGGGCGGCCATGCCGGTGTCGGCGGTGCGGCTGGCGGCGCTCCCCGCATTGTGCCCGTGGTGGTTGCCGCGGCTGGTCCTGCTGCCGCCTTGGCTCAACAAGGCGCAGCCCCGCCGCTGCTGCCTGTCGAACCGCAGCAGCAACAGCATCAAGCGGCCCAGCCGCAGCCGTTCCAGGAGCAACACCCCCAGCAGCACCAGCAGCAGCAGAACCAGCACCACCAGCACCAGCACCACCAGCACCAGCACCAGGTGGTGAATGCTTATTGGCCGGGGGCGCCGTTTGCCGTGGCGCTGGCTGGTGGCGCGGCTGGACTGCCGCTACAGCCGGAGCCTCTGCTGGTGAGTATCGGGGGATAGCGGATGGTGGTGATGGTGGTGGGGTTGGTGGGAGTTGTAGGCGAGCTCGGCTCCTTGGAAAGGTGGACGCGGGGTTGAGTTGGGCGGGGGAAAGCCATTCAGCGTACAACACCCGTGATACCGGCGCCGGGACCGGTACCGGTACCAAGAGGGGAAACGACTACTGGTATCTGCACGCAATCCCGACATATACATGGTCATGTCAAGTGCATGACGGTGCTGGGCCTTTGTTTACCGCGCAGGGTCACGTGCAAGCCGGCTGGTAAGGGCAGGAGCCGCGGAGGTCGTGCCGCCGCCGTGTGGTCTGTTTGGTTCGGGACGAGAGTAGCTGCGCGCCACAGCGCCCCCGCGCGCGGCGACAGCGGCCTGCTGACTGACTGATCAGTGCCCGTCGCCCGCGCGAACGGACGGGTGCTGGGTACACCTACGTCGGAGCTGAGCGAGTGTACCCAGTGAAAGGCATTCAGGAATAAGTAGTACTATACTTCAGGACCGTGCAGGTGGATGGGGCCCAATAGCTCTGTTCCCCGTCGTGCGAATCCGAAACTACGTGTCATTGATTTCCCGTGTACTTACTGTATACGCTGCTTGGCGTGTATTCATTCCTTTAACTGGCCAGCTACAATGAGTGAGAGCGGTGGGGGTGTTCATTCGTTTGTTTGCTTCCCCTTTCCCAAGGTTCCAATGCCGGGCCAGGCCGTAACTACCATAGTGCTGGCAACGTATACGTACTGGATGTGAATTTTGGCGCGCGTGTCTCATTCGATCCTGGACGAGCGTGAATGACATTCAATGCGAGGGAAGTGGTCCCCTGTTGTACAGTATCCAGCGCCTCACCCAGCAGCGCCCCCTGCTGTGATACCCGTTTTAAGAAAGGAAAAACGCGTACCCGTACGATACCAGTACGATACCAGTACTACTTCGATACCAGTGTGTCGTACGTCACACCGCACGTGTGGCCGTCATGTACTTGCGGGCTGTACGGATACCCTATGCTCCTCTCTCTTTCGCTGACGAGAAGAGCCATGTTTGAAACCTGCAAAACCTGTGCAAAAATAACTACTGTTGTTGCGAGCTGATTGTCCGCGGGGTGTTAAGTGGATTACATTTTGGATGGACGGGCACCCTGCGAATGGGAAGGAAGTCCAGCTCGTCTGCTTCTACCTGCCGTTTTACCATATTTCTGGTTGCTATCTGACGACCCCCTTGCCTTCTTGGCTTACCTGTTTGGAAGTATGTTTGTTGTCAGGCGGCTCGCGTGAGGGTGATAGTTTGTAAACGTAGTCTCGGATGCGACTAGTAGGATTGTGTGAGAATACACGTGACGAAGGCATAGTCGGTTGGGGGGGATAAGAATGCCGTCGTGCTTCCTTAGTCCTGCAGTAGTCTGTCATTTTAGCGAAGCGCCCACTACTGGAAAGGGTCGTCCACATACCCAGGGCTGTTGTCGTAGAGCAGAAACACTCTAGAAATGTTTGTTTGGATGTTCTGTCGTGTAAACCCATGTATGCATGTTACAACCATGTCAAAGCCTGCCTTGCTCAGCGAGCATTGGCCACATGCGGAATGCACAGCCAGCGGGCGCATATGATGCAAGGTTCGTAAGGCAGCCGTCCTTTTTCCTTTTCCTGCTGCCCCCACCAAAAGGTTGGTCCTTTTGCACAGTACATGGAAAAAACACCCGGAAGCATGGGCCCGCATCGGCGCCAGTCGTTAATAACCGACTAAGAACACGTCAATGTCACTGTTGTTAGTAAGGAGCCCCTACCTCTACCCTCAAGTCCGCCACTCACTGCATCGGGTACAGCGCTAGTAGCTGCTGAGGGACGGGTCCCCGTACTCTGCGCGTAATTTCCGGTGAAGGCACCTAACGTGGATTCCTGAAGGTGTACTAAGCAGCGGCCTCGCTCGCTGCAAATCCATCGGCCGCACGCCTTATATACCTGTCACCCTGAGGTGGTATTTAGAGTCGGCAACCCTAGCTCTGAACTCTAAACAAACGCACAAACGCATTGCCTCCCTCCCGCCACTGCCCAATGTCAATTGCGGCAACGTAGAGGTGTGCCCTCAGCTGCTCGGCAGCTTCCGTACGGCAACGGTGCCCGCCGCTCAACCCCTCAGCCAGAGCGCTCAGCATCCCGGACGGTCGCCCTTGCCGCCACATGCCACCTCACGACTCGTCACCCCATCGACACCGCCCTCAATCATATTCGCAACCCAGGACAATCCTAATGCCGCAGGCGACGCCGTCATCAGCGCCCTGGTCGCCTACGCGCTGGCGGGTGCACCTGCTTCCGCACCGGCGGCGGCATCCTCACCGGCGGCGGCGGTGCCGCTGCCGCCACGCGCCTCCCCGCCCGCGTCGTCATCTGCTGCTGCAGCAGCATCGTGCGGCGGCAACTGCTTGCTCGCAGACCTATTCAAGTCCTCTGTTGCAGACCCTTCGGACACCCTGGCATCGCTTGCGCCCACGTCCTCGACGGCAGTCGTTCCATCCGAGACGTTCGCCCGTGCTGCGTCATCACCGCCAATAGCGTTGCGAACCACCGCCTCACCAATCGCCGGTAGCGACCCAACTCCCGCTTCAGACCCTTCTCCTCCCGCCGCCTGCACGCCGCCCGGAGCAGCGGTAGCTACAGCGTCGCAAGCAGTGCTCGCGACGGCTGCGTCACTGCCGGGAAGCGCGGGCGGCGCCTCAGCCGGGGCAGCAGCCGCGTCTAGAAGGGCCTGACTGTCAAGCAGCTGCGCCGCTGTGGATTTCGGTGCACCTGCCGATGGCCCCAATACAGCCAGGCCCGCATTAGCAGCAGCCGGCATCGGAGCCGCGGTGGGGACCACGGGTACCGCCAGCTGCTGCGCCGTGGCCGCAGGCGGCTGCAGACTCGGCAAGAACCTGGAGGGCTGCAGGGAGGGCTGTAGGGAGGGCTGCAGCTGCAAGGGCTGAATCTGCAGCGGCTGCGTGGCGATGGGCGCCTGGGTGGGCATGGTGGCCCAGCCCATTGGCCAAGGCTGCTGCTGAGGTTGCGGCGGCTGGGAGCCCGCAGCGGGCGGCATGAACAACGGTCTTGGGGGCACTGCGCCCGCGCCACTTGCTCCCAGCCCGAGGTTCAGGCCGAGGCCCTGCTGCAGTTGGCGGTACTGCTGCTGCATGTTTTGGAGCGCGGATGCCGCCACAGCTGCGCTCGAGGAGGCCGCAGCGGTGCCGCTGGTGGCGGCCGCGGCCGCCGCGTTGCGCGATGCGGTCAGGTAGGTTGCGGTGCTGGCGGCCAGGGCCTGCAGCTGGTTCAGCTGCGCGGAAGAGAAGCTCAGCGGCGAGGGCGCTCCGCTGCCGCCAGCGGCGCCGCCGGGCCGCACCTGCGCCGCAAGACTCTGCGCCGAAGCCGCCAGCAGCGCCGCCACCTCCGCTGTGGGCTGCGGCAAGATGGGCAGAGCGGCCGGGAGCTGTGGCGGAGGTCCCTGCGCTACGGGTGTCACGCCGGCAGTGCCCCTGCCAGTAGCCAGTGCCGGCGGCGGCGCCAGGATTGGCGCTGCCGTTGTCCCCGGCAAGGCAAATGACGGCGCAGGCGGCGCACGGGGTGAAGGCGCGGGGGCTGCCGCCGCCGCAGGCGCTGCTGGACCTGCTGGAGGCGCGACCGCCGTGATATGCGTTAGCACCGCTGCCATTGGAGCCACCTGCGGCGTACCCGCGTGAGGTATCGGGCCTGAAGCCACCGGCGGCGGTGCCAACAACCCCGGAGCTGGCAAGGGAGGGGCCAGCGGGGGCAACACCGCCGAGGCGCCATGCCGGCCGAACAGCTGGGGCGTGGGAAACGAAACCGGGCCGCTCACCACCGCTGAGGCTGCGTCGAACAGGCCACGCGATGCGTCAGGCGCGGTGGAGGTCGCGGCTTGGATTCCGGGGCCGCAAGCAGCAGGACCGGCGGCCGGTGTGCCAGCAGGGGTCGACGTCGCCGGTGTGCCAGCAGCGAGGGTCAGCGCGGGCGTCGCGGCAAGACTGTACAGGTGGCTGTCGCCAGTCGCAGGCGGTGTCGCTGCGAGCGAGTAGGCGGCGGCCCCAGGGGCGAAGGAGCCGCCGACGCCGGCCGGTCCTGGCGCAGCGGACGGCGTGAAGGCCGTCACGGGGCCGGCGGGGGGGTGAGTGGTGGGTGCTGATGGGGTCATCCCTTCCACTGTGGCGCTGCCGCGCGGCACTCCCAGCAGCTCGTTCCAGTTCGGGAAAACAATCTCGTTTGCCTGGATCTTGGCTTCTAGGGCAGCTACGGGGTCCTGGTAGCAGCGCGAGTCTGACATGGAGCGCAGGCGGTGTATGAGGGTGCCGCGCCAGCGCTTGAGGACGTCTGATGCCAGGCCGGAGACCGCTGGGTGCGGGTGCGAGGTGTACTGCTTGACCTGCTCAAGGGGCGCGCGCAGCGGTGTTGTGTTGTGTTGGGTCAGTGGTGGCGCGATGGGAAGATACCCCGGGGGTATGCATGGTGTGCTGCGCGGGACCAGTCAGGACGCGCGTGCGAGCAAGGGGGCGGCATGACGCGCGGGTGCCTGTCAGGGCAGGGAGCAGGCGGCTGATCCTGGCGACGTCACGTTCTCGAAGAGGTCACCACCAGTCCAGACACGGTGTCTTGCCAACAAATAAAGGGGTGTGCAGCTGGCAAAGGCAGCAGCAGTCTTGGGAGGCTACAGGCACACGCACGCGAGCACCCAATCCCAATTGAGACGCTCCCTGCCCTCGCTGCAGGCGGCCGCGCCGCAACGCCAGCTGGCGTCTGGGTCTCACACCACACCCGGGGACATGGCCCCTACACCCAGGGACATGACCCCCAGCGACATGTCCCCTGCCTGCGGCCCTCACCGTCTCCACCAGCTTGCTTGTCGCCATGTTGGCTACGGGAGGGCACAGCGCCGCCACCTCGCGGAGGGACTCGAGCGCTGTGCGCACACCGTGTCGCGTGAGGTGCGGGTCGGCGAAGGACCAGCTGCGCGCGCCGCCCGCGCACGCCACCGTCGCTGCACAGCCCACCGGTCCTGGCGGCTGGACGCGCGCCAGCGGAGGAGGCTGGGGGCAAGAAGGGCGCTCCGAGAGCAACGCGTCGGCGGGTGGCTCGGCAGCGCTGAGTGTAGGAGCAGCCTGCTGGGTTGGGTCCGCCATCGCCGCAGCAGCGGCTGGTGCGCCCGTCCCAATTGCTGCTGCCGCCGATGCGGCAGCGGCGGCGGCATCTTGGCCGGATTCGCCACCAGAAGCCGGCGCCCCGATAGACGGCACAGCCACGTCTGTCATTTCAACGTCGGGCGCGGGTTGGCCCCCGCCCTGCTCCAAGGGCGCCTGTGGCTGAGCCTGCAATCCCTGTGTACCCGGATGCCGCCCGTGCTCCTGCGGGTGCTCTGGCCGCGCCACAACGGAAGAAGTGCCGCACGCCGGGGCGTCCCCGGCTGGCCCTGGCCCTGCGGCGGCGTCTACGTCCATGCCAGCTGCACCGCCCGTCGGGGCACTCCCAGCTCCCACAATGCGAGCCTCGCCACCGGCCGACGCGTCCGGCAGCACCGCAGCCGCTGGAGCCGCAGGCTGCGGAGTCGCAGCCGCGGCGCCCGCGCTCGGGGCGGCAGCATCAGCTGGCGCTGCCGCCGGTGCCGGCCCCAGTAAGCCCGCGTCGAGGTCACCCACCAGGAGCGCCTTGAGGCTGCTGACAGCGGCCAGCTGCTCCGCGCTGGAGGGTATCGGCAGACCACCCGCTGCGATGCCTCCACTGGCCGCCTGGGGCAGCCCCGTCATGGCGGTCAGACCGGCAACCGCCGGAAAGTATGCGGTGGGCATGGGCTCGTACGCCCCAGCCACAGCCACGGCCGCCGCGAAGGACGCCGCCGCCACAGAGCTGCGAGTCAGCTGCAGCAAGCGCTCTTTGGAGAGGAAGGGCACCGTAAGGGTCTGGGTGCGGTTCGCGTCGGCCAGCATCTGGTCGAGGCTGTCGTGCCAGCCGTTGACGCTCACCTCGTCCTCGGAGATCTGCAGAGAGGGAGGCCGGACGTTCTCACCGCGCAGCGTACGGTAACGTAGGTTCGCCGGAATGGGGCAAAAGCCCGTGACAACCCCTGGAGGTATGACCTGTGTCACCACTTGGATTCCAAGTTGCCTTATGTGCGCGTATGAAAAACATAAAGGGCTGCAGGTGCGGGATACATGCATTATCGCAAAATGGTTGGTGAAATGGGCGCGGCTGAATGGGGTCGCTTACCAAGGCGCCCACGTGGCAAAGCCACGAGGCTCCCTAAGCACGAGTCCGCATTTATACTTCACTGCAAAAGCAGGCACAGCCCATCAAGAAGCCATGTAGCAATGCAATGCGTCGGCAACGGCCGCGAAACTGTAAACCTAGTCCTGGTTACGGAGCACTCACCTGCCCGCGGACCCAGCTGGCAATCGTCTTGCGCAGGGCCTCCTGCTGCGCCGCCTCCGACATGGCCTGGTGGCGGAGAGAGGCCAGGTAGGCACCCTGCGCTGCTCGCACGGCCTCCTCGCCCGCTGCAGCCAGCCGGGCCAGCTTGCGTTTGTGAGCGACCTCCGCCACACCCGCAAGCCTGCAGCCCGGATCGCAGCGGTGAAGGAGGATGGAGCCGGCAGGGTTAGAACTTCTAAGCGACCCGGCGGGCTTCCAAGTGCAGCTCGATATCTTTGGGGCATTGGGGGCATTGCGCTCGCATCCTATGCGACAGCGGCACATCAGCGCAACATCAGCGCGGTCTTGCATGGGACGAGGTGATAGTGGTGGCCCCTACCGGGACGATCTTACATCGCTGAACTGCCTGGCAGCTCGGGCCCGGTGCCATGTTTCGCTTTTCGCGAACAACCCGGGTTCCCGCGGTCACGCAGCAAAGATCCGGCTACTCCTCCAACTCACTTGTGTTTGTTGCCGGAGCCGCGTCCGCCGACGCCGCCGCGTCCGCCGTGGTGTGCCGACCCCGGAGCAGCCTCCTTGGTCCGCACAGCCGGCAGCGCCACCTGGCCCGGCGGGAAGGGTTGCTGCGCCATCGCACCGACACCACCAACGCCACCAGCACAAAAGCCGTCTGGCGGGCGTACCCCTGTGGCCGCCGCCGCGCCAAAGCCCATGGGATTGATGCCCCGGTGCGGCGCGCCGACGAGTCCTGGTGCGCTGCTACCGAGGGCGTCCGGGCCCGCGAAGCCCGCCCCTACGCCGCTGGTCAGCTCTGCCATTGTGCTGGGCTGCCGCGGCAGCTGCGGGGAGAAGAGAGGCGGCGAAGGGAAGCCAGTGGGCGGGGGCCCCAGGGCGGACGCGCCGAAGAGGGACGGGTCTGTCATCCAAGAGCCAGCACCCACCTCAAACCCAGCCGAGAAGGGAGGTACATTCATCGCGGCGCCTCCACCTCCCACAACGCCACTTGCATGTGTGTTCACGCCGGGCAGGCCTCCACTGAAGTGACCGTGGGGTGTGCCCAGCATGGCTCCGGTTGCTGACGTGGGGCCCATGCCCGCACCCGGCGCAGACGAGTCAAGCGGCATTCCTTGCGCCGCCGGGTGCATGGCTGACGGCACGCCCAGCCCTGTGGCATGCTGTTGCAGACCCATGCCGCCGGGGGCGCCGTACGAGGGATTCCAAACTGGCCCCCCGGCTCCTTGCGGAGTTGGCAGGGTGTTGAACGTCTGATTCGGCATCTGCATCTGGTTGCCGTGAGGGAGCAGGTGCTGCTGCCCAAGCGGCAGACCGGCTTGCTGGAGTTGCCCCGGGCCCACAGCAAAGCCCCCAGAGTTGCTTTGCAGCAGGTGCTGCAGGTGCTGTTGTTGCTGCTGCAGGTGCTGCAGGTGCTGCATCTGCACGTTACCGTTGCTGGAAAGCTGCGGGACGCCGGTGCCAACCATGCCGAACTGTCCTGGCCCCTGGGGCTGCTGCATGGCAGCAAGCGGTCCCGGCGAGGCGCCATGAGTGCCCAGGTGCTGACCTTGCAGTTGTTGCTGCTGCATCTGCATCTGGAATTGTAGCTGCATTTGGAACTGCTGCTGCTGCGCAGCGGCCGCGGCGGCGCTTTGTGCCTGCTGCTGCGCCTGCTGCTGCGCCTGCTGCTGCGCCTGCTGCTGCGCCTGCTGCTGCGCCTGCTGCTGCGCCTGCTGCTGCGCTTGCTGCTGCGCTTCTTGCATGGCCATGGCCGCCACTTCCCGCTGCTGCTGTACAGCCTGCAATGAGGATTGAGAAGGAAACCGTGACCAGGTCTGGCACGACCGGCATCCACATGGGCTTGTGCGCTTTTGCTTCGGAGATTGTCGCAACCAACAGCACTGGGGAGGTGCCCCTAACACAGACACGTCCTTGCATGGCTACGCGCATGGCAGCAAAGGACGGAATCGTGAATCACAGTTGAAACCTTGGACCCCATTCCCACTCGAGTGCCCAGCCAGTACTCACGCTTAGCACGGGCTGGGTGGGCTGCGTGCGCCAAAAACGCAGTCCGCCCAGCACGATTGGCGACGTATCGGTTGCGACAGGTCCGGATGGTCCACGATTGGCAGCAAACACGCGAGGGCATGGCGGTTAATTGACGCAACCATGCATGTTGCCCCAGGCTTGCGCGCACCCACGAGCTCAAGCCGCGAACATGCTTCGCAATGGGTCGTTAGCCCTCCCCGAGCAAGCACTTCCCAATGTTCGCACAAAAAGATGAAATACTCCGATACCCAGGCCTCAATCCAAACTTCCCAACCGTTTCACTTACGTATTGCTGCTGATATTGGCCGTGCGCCGGCTGCTGCTCCTGTCCCGGCTCCAGCGCCGGTAGGGCCGGGGCGCCGTTGGAGATCTGAGCCATAGACGCCAATCCGGAGCAATCTGCGGAAGCGGCTGAAAACTGCTGCGCTTGCTGGTTTGTGACGTTGGCCGAGGCATGTTGGTGGTACTGCTGCTGCTGGTTGTGCTCCTGCTGCGGAAAGGAGCTGTGGAATTGGTTTTGTTGATCGCTATGTGGGTGTGGGTGCGGATACAACAGCGGTGCTGCCGGCAGCCACGCGGTGTTTTCGAGCGGATGAGACCCGGGAGCGACGTCAGCGGGTGGCGCCAGCGGTGGCTGCGGGTCGGCAAGCACTGGCGCGGCATCCCCGTAACCCATGGTGTCTGCTGCCGTGCCGTACGGGCCCCCATGCTGCGCCTGCTGCTGCTGGGCCCCGTCGCCCAGGTCACCGGTGGCCGCTGCAGGTGCCCCCAGCTCCGGCAGCTGCTCTGGGGGCTGCTGCGGCAGGAGCTCGTGGAACTGCTGATGGCCGTGCGGATGGAGGTTCGCGAGCTGGCCACCAGATGGCGGCGGCGGCGTCAGCTGCCTGATTGATAGGCCCGCCGGCGGCGGCAGCAGCGCACCGCCGCCACCACTATCGGCCGCGGTGGGCGCCACAGCTGCCCCAGGTGCCCTCGCGGCTCCCGAGGTGCCGCCCGTGCCAAGGGTCTCCCCAAGCTGCATTGCAAGCGACGTCGGCGCTTGTGGCAGGTTGTGGGTGACGCGCTGCTCCAGCCAATGGATAACGTCCTTTTGGGCGTGGCAATTCAGTGGGTGGCGGGCGCAGAACTCCTCCGTCTGTAGGAAACGGAGGAGCGAAGGGAAGAAAGAGTCATGGTACATGCCCGCCCGCAAGTAGAGACCCGCCACAAGTGGTCCACGTTGCACAAGGGTGCAGCTCGCATGTTGCCAGAGGGCTACTCTCAAAGGGCAGCCTCAGGTCGAAGCCTGCTCATCATCCTGCGGGAGCTGCATTGCCTAAGAGGTTAAAGCGAGCTGGCACGAGCGGGGCAGGGACGGCGCGGCGGGACGCGCTCGGGACTGCATGTTACCCCTTGCCCTCCTAGGTCTAGGTGCACTCACCGCCTTGTATAGGTAGTGGCCGTCGCGTGTTTCCCGCTCCTCCCCCACTACCGCCAAGTGCCAGCAGCCGTACTGATCCAGCAGGGAGAAGCGCTGCGTGTGTGTTCCATCAGGGTTGGCGGTTTTCTCGACCCTGCGATGTGGCGGTGGTGATGGTGGTGGCGGGGGTGGTGGCAGCGGTCGTGGCGGTGGTGGCGGTGGTGATGGTGGTGGCGGGGGTGATGGCGGTTGTGGTGGCGGCGGTCGTGTTTGCGGTTGTAGTGGTAACGGTGGTGGCGGGGGTGGCGGGGGTGATGGGGGTGGCAGTGACATTGGGTAAGTGGGGCAAGAGGATGTCCATGGGAATTCCTACACAAGCACACGCCAGCTCCTAGTTGTCCTTCCCGTCCCCTGGTTGGGATCTTGAGATGCATGCAGGCCGGCATGTGCACGAAGCAGCAGACACGCGGCACGCGTGGCAAGAAACGTTCAGCGTTGCAGACTGAAGGGCGCTGGCGGCTGGAGGTGCGCCATCGGTACCAAACACCTCGAAGCCAGGCAACCGTACCTGTGCTGTGTGTAGTATATCCCCAGCGGGTTATCCGGCGTGGGTTCTCCCGCATGCGCCACTTCCTCCGCCAGCTGCCTGTCAACCTTGACCTGCGACTCCTTCACGATCATCTCCAGCCTACGGCCATGACGAGACGCAAATACAGCTCAAGGAAAGCCCGCCAATCAAGTCCAGGCATTTTGGAGGACCGGCAGCCGCCAAAACGCAGGGATTCCCCGAGCCCTACCCAACATTTCGTCCTCCTTTCATGCACCCCGGCACGTGGCGAGTGAGTGGAGGCAGCTATACCCTCTGTGACTTTCCTTCAGGCCCGCTTTCCCACAAGAGCACCCTCGAATCACCCGTCAAAACCCACTGATCGCATGGAAGAGATTAGGCGCGCCAACCCCTTTGTTTGCCTCCCCTTCATGCCCCCCTCAATCCGAAGTTGCCCGCGACCGGGCATCATATTAGGCTGCTTGTCCTGTGAGGTGGCCATGCAACGCAGTGACCCATCTCTCACCCCCTACCCCAAGCCAACCCACGAACCCGTTAGCAGCCACCACCTTACCAGCTGATGGTGTCGGACCTGTTCTTGCTATTGAGTAGTCCGTACTTGGCGAACGCGCCCGTGGATTGGTACACATAGTGAGAGTTGCCATGGTCCTCTGCACTGATTGCAAGGACCTCATTACCCGTGTCCGTTATCAGGAAGAACTCAATGTAATTATGTGGTTCGGCCTTATGTTTGACCTGCAGACACAGGGCGTTGCATGTGTCGGCTCTACTTGGCGCTATGCTCATGGTTCATAGCCCGACAGCCGGGGCCAAGGACACCAGCCTTCGTCCCCGTTACCTCTTTCCATGAACAAAACACGAGGTTCTGCACCTCCGCGCTGGCCGTCGCGAGCTCCATGGTTCACCGGTCAAAAGCGCCGTGCAGGGGCGTTGGCTCCTCACATGCCCACGCCCCAGCGTGTCTAGAGACGCGAGAATCTATAAATCTACGTTGTGGCTGTGTGTCATGCTGGGTAATATGCGGCTGCCGGAAAAGGCGGGAGGCGGTCACCCTGTACATAGACTGGGACGAGGAAAATTAAAGCATAAGTCACATGAAAAGTTTTGACATATTTGCATCAAGCTTTACTGTACAAATTTAATGTACATATTATGCATAACTCAATAGACAAGGACTGAACATCTGCACAACCGCCACCAGCCACCTCTTTGCGACTGTCCACTATTCGAACCACAACATGAGCAAGCAGCCTTCGGGCGTACTTATCGGTCAAAAAGGTGTCCAATATGGGCTGCAAAAGGTTGCGCCTAAGAAGGCTGGCCTGCCAGGGGCACCCGCGGTGCCGCGCAAGGTGGCGCCAGCAAACGTCTTTGGCGACGACGACTCAGAGGAGGAGGACGTGGAACGCCAGATCGCTCGCCAGGCCGACAAGAAGCGCGCTGCAGCCAAGGTGCGATCCAACGGGCCCAGGGACCACCCGGGGAAACCCACTAGTGAAGCAAATCCTTCAGTGCGTACCCATTCAGTATGGTCGCGCCGCAACCTTCTGGCGTGCAATAAGGTCGCGTGCTCCTGCTCTCTTGGGGGTAACCATGCCTGTGTGCCTGGGCCTGGGCTGGTGTGGGGTGCCCAAGTTACATCAGCGCCTTGCAACGGTTGCAACCAAAAAACTGCCTTACCTTCGGACCGGGCACTCACCGAATGATGGCGCCCACACTGTCTCGCACTGCCCAAGGACGTCCACGGCGCACTTTCCAGCAGCAGGTCCCCTGGTTACACCAACTCCTCCATGCACGCTTTGCGTCATCTTATCGCGTCAGTTTTGTGGCCGTTAATACCCTGGTATCCACAGCACCGTGTGGTGAACCATCTCCATGCAACACCTTAATCCTTCAGTGTCAGGCGATGCGTCCGATGGCTCTAGGCGATGCGTCCGATGGCTCTACCTTCCGGTCTGAGGCCCACTGAAACAGTTGCCACCTCCAATCTCCTGGGCGCAGGTGCAGCAGATGTACGAGGATGCCCTCGCAACGGATCCATCTGCCTTTGAGTACGACGGCGTGTACGACAGCATCCAGGAGGCCCGTGTAGCGCCGAAGCAGCAGGACAAAGTTCAACGGCACAGCAAGTACATAGCATCCCTCCTCGAGCAGGCACAGCAACGAAAGCGGGAACAGGTGGGGATGCGCGCCAACTTGGGCCGTACGTGCGAAATTGTAGAGTGTATACGATGTGGTTTCAGCGGTGACAGGACGATAGTCGTCTGAACTTGTTGTCTTGAACCGGTGTCGTTGTGTTGGCTGCCGGGGCTTTCATTGAGGTTCCGGAATACCTTCGTCACTTGACCAGGACGTGCTGTACGAGCGACGCATGGTCCGGGAGCGCCAGCAAGAGGACCACTTATACGAAGACAAGGAGCGGTTTGTTACGGGCGCCTACCGTCGGAAGCTGGAGGAGGACAAGAAATGGCAGGAGGCGGAACGGCAAAGGTGCGCTGCGTTGACGAGGTTCTTTAGTTCTGGGTGATTGTGTGAATGGGCATCGTGGGTCGAGTGGCGCGGGACCGTTCGCCGTGTCCGATAACTCACCCCGGCTGGTCCGTCCACCACTGCTGTGAGCTGCGGCGCTTAGATACCGCACGTCGGTGTCAGCTCCGTCTGCGATGGGAAGCCGCGGCTGAGTGAGTAAATAACTAACGCAGCGCACGCGGACGGTGCTGCATCGGCGGCGATTGCGCGCTGGTGGCGCGCTGAGCGCCAGTGGCGTGTGCATGTCGTGGATAAGTCCCCACCATTGCCCCGTTCAATCATCGTCAAGAACTGCTTCCACCTCACCGCACCCCTCATGCCCACCGCACCGCATCCATCATCGCGTCCACGTCCAGCTCACCGCATCCATCATGTCCACCGCATCCATCATGTCCACCGCATCCATCATGTCCACCGCATCCATCATGTCCACCGCATCCATCATGTCCACCGCATCCATCGCTTGCAGGGAGCTGGAGGAGCAACGCAACGACGTGCGCAAAGTTGGCCACATGGGCAACTTCTACGCCAATCTCCTTACGAAAAATGTGGCATTTGGAACGGCAAAACACGACGAACCGGGCTCGCGATCGGACGCCGGGAGGCAGGAACCTGAGGACGGATTGGATGGTAGACCGGGTGCCTCTGCTTCACCGAGCCCTGGTCTCGAGGGCTCACCGCCGCCTCGAGGTGGCGGGTCTGGCGTAGCGTCCAAGGGCGCAGCTGCTGCCTCAGACGGGCAAGGTGAATTGAATTGGGAAGATGTAGCCCATGGGTGGCTGGGACCCGGAAGTCGGAATCGGTATTGTCGGCCAAGCGCAGTGGACGCCTGGGATGGAGCGGGCACAGCGCTGCATGTCATCAGGGCATGTTCTTGGCGCAAGCGTGGTGTCCTTGTGGCGTCGACTAGCCTAGCGCCAGCGCTATATGTCGGGCTTCCACACGGCGCGAGACATCCGGGTTTACCTTTGTGAACATTCGAAGCGTTCCAACCCAAATCGTTGCGTACAGGAGGCGGTTGGTTGGTGACACTGGTCGGTGTGAGTTGGTCGGGGTTTTCTGTCACCCCTGTACCCCGCCTTGCTCATTAACCGCCCAATACCCTATCCGTGTTGACCCTTTGCACAGGCCCCTCGGCGAAAGTGCTCGCCCAGCTCGACCGGTACGACGTGCTGCGGCTGGAGGCCGAGCGCGCCCTCCGCGAGAAGAAGCGCGGCGAGCAGCATCAAGACGAGGAGCCGGTGGCGCGAGGCGGCCGCGAGCTGCCCGAGCAGCAGCAACTGGGCAAGCAAGAGGCCGCTGGGCCTGCGTCTCAGGTGTCTGCTGGGGTCCGTCCTGCAGACTCGGACCCGCTGCAGCAGGAAGCGCGTCAGCAAGGGGATCCGCAGAGGTCTCGCAGCCAGGCCGGTGAGGCGCGCAGCGTTCCTGGTTCAGACGCTGCAGCTGGAGGCGGCCCAGTGGCGGCCGCCTTAGCTGTGGGTAAGAGGCGCAACGATGATACTTCTGTACAGTCGGCCAGGGAGCGGTACCTGGCAAGGAAGCAGCAGAAGGTCGGCTGAAGAAGGGCGGGATTGCGCACATTTTACAGTCCTTGCGCACGGCTGTTCTTGAGAGGCATGGAGAGCCCCTCGAGTGGGTGCCGTAGGGGCACCGTAGCCTATTGTGTCATGACACCCGTGCTCGGCATCGTTGCGTTGCGCTCTGGCTGATCTACTTGAGCTGGTGACTTTTTGATGGGGCTTCTGTGGACTACGCTGGCGAGAGAGCAGCATTGTGGTGGATCTGCTGTGCAAAGCTGCGCCAATCTTTAGTTCGAAATGCCCAGGAGTGGCCCAGCCAGCCTATGCAAGGCTTGCTGCCGTGCTTGGTGGTGGTGGTGGTGGTTGGGTGCTGCCCGGAAACCAGCAACCATTGCCATTGTTGGACAATCGAATGGAAACAAAGAGCAACATGGTTGCGCTGACATTGTCCCTGACTGCCCGCCAAGCCAGTATTCATGATACATACCCCGGCTTCAACATCAGGCGACCACCTAAAACCCCACCCAATCGCCCCGGCCTCCCTTCGCACTATTTCGAATTAACAGTGAAGTCGCCCAGGAACAAGTACTTACCGGCGGATAGGTGCAGTCGTCCTTGGCTGGGCAGCCATCCAGGAGCCCATGTCACAGCTGAATCCGTAACCCTGGACCCAAGACGTGCAGTAGTGTTACTAGTTACAGTGGGTATCAGGCCTGATGGCAGAACCAACGGGCACATCGCCTGACACTGAAGGAGACGAAAGAGACGGAAACCCAGCAGCACCATAACAACGGCAAATCACCACGACACCAGCCAACAGAGGCAAAAACAGCAGCAGACTGCACCACAGGGGGAATTCGCGCTGTAGGCTCTCCTATCAGGAACCGACCACCAACACACCTAGCAGACCCGCAACCGAGAAACCAGTGGAGCGCAGTGATGCAAGCAGAATAGCTGCCCTCCTCTCATCCCAGAAACCACAAGCCCTAAGCAGGACACGCCCACCCAGAAACAAGGAAAGGAAGAAGCAAGGGAAAACCCTGCCACCACGCAGCCGGGGCCAATCATGACCCCACAGACATGTTGTCCGACCCCTCACACATGAGGCGACCCAAAAAGGGGTGCCGAGGGATCACAGCGGCCTCGACCCAACGCTGCAGACCCCAGAGGAAGGGCCCCAAATTCCACCACCCAAGGCACTACAGGTGCTACCCCACATGCCACAAGAGTTAGAGGAGTGCTAAGTCACTGCCAGTGATGTCATAACGGACCCTCATAGCATGCAGTATAACGTCCTTGTCCATACACCTTTCGGTGGCAATCAGCGGACACCCCCACCATTCAGTCAAACTGATGCATATTCGTCCAGTACCCCAGTTAATGTTACAGTGGGCCCCAGACCAGAAGGTAGAGCCATCGGGCGCATTACCTGACACTGAAAGAGATGCAGGAAGAAGGGCAAACCAGCCGACCGAGATACAACAACCCACGAGAAACCCTGAGCAAGGGCCTAAAGAGCAAACAGCGGCACCAACCACCCAGGGTGCAAATGGCCCCCCTACAAGTAGTACACCAACTGCAGCCCAAGCAGCCCCTCAGCCAGAGCAACCAGCAGAGCAAGCCGAGCAGAAGCCCCCCACCTGAGAGCCAAGAGGATCCCCATCCAGAACGGGCCATCACCCAACCTGAAGGAAGGAGGAGGAAAAAGGGAGCTCCCGCAGCAGCAGCGGCCAGCCAGGACCTAACCAGATCCCTCAGGACTGGGCGCCGGGCCAACACGCATGAGTTGGCCCTGAACAACCCGCAGTGAAGGGTGCTGAGGACCAACCCCTCCCCAACCCTTGTTCCGGACCCCCAGCACCACGAAGCCCCCCAGACGGGACCAAAAGTCCGCACCCCATGCCGAACCGCACGATCTCATAAAACGACACCAGGGGAGACACCCTCCGGCGCCTCGAAAGCCGCCGCCGAAATGCCGCCGCCCAGCCTGCATCGCGCTGATGGCCGCTAGCACCACGGCGTCCCAGATACATTGCTACAGCCCCGGAGGCGCCAACACCAACCATACTTAACCCCGGGACACAGCAGCGCCCGCCCGCATGGCCAGCTGGTCGGCGATGGCTTGAGCCACCGGGCAGCTCCAGAAATGATCCACATGAGTTGCAACATGCTGCATACACCATCTCGTCGTTCATGTTTATACGGCTAGGACATACCATCGAATGGTTAAAACCGTCGAATGAACACGTCAATCATACACCATCGTATTATGTCGAGTTGACACCGTGGTGATACATCTCGTCTGCACACCGTGTCAAGCTTATACCGTTTCAGATACGGAATTAATGAGGTCAAACGGTAAAAAAGTGCACACGTAGCCGAACTAACATACACGCTGAAGACACATGATCACGTTTCTACTTGCTAGTCACACACGACAAACGTATATGCCCTCGTAATAACCGTGTACAGTCCTCACGCACACCTCAATGGATGAGACGTCGGTTACACACCTAAATGTGGTGACCGGTACGTGCGATCCCCTCTGGAGGAAAAGCGTGCTTTGGGAGCTAGACGCTAGTGCCGCGCGTTCGCGCACTGGCGGGGCTACAGCCCTGTATTGGGCTGAGTATGCCTGTTAGTATGTTCAGCAACACCCAGTAGTAATGCAGTCCTGCAGGACAAACGGTGCTTTCGCTGCTGAGCGCTAACCACGACGTTCTCAAACAACATGTTAACTTTGCACTTGAACTACTACTAGTCTGCTGCAGCATTCCATGCAACGGCTTCATCTGGAAATCATGCAGCCAATTGCCAGGTACACCACATCATAGAAATAAACTTTCTCGTCACTCACTTTTCACAGCGGTCAACCCTCACCCGCGAAGCTATGGACGGGTGCAGATCCGCCAGCGACTGCACTAATGTGCTCGCCTCTCCAGTAGTCCGCGTGAGACGCGGGCTCACCAAGACATGGGACACTGGAGCCCTTCCTGCCAAGGCAACGGCAGCCACGGCTACTGGGCCGGCGTAGCGCGCGTCACCAGTTACACAATTAATCTGTAATGGGGCGGCATGTTGGGTTGAATGGCATCAGACTCCCACGGCACCGAAAATACAAACATAACCTGGGTTGCTGGCAGCGCAAACAAACAAGGGGCTGTTGACAGTGCAAATTGCAAATGTAAAAGGGGTTACTGACAGTGCAAACAGGTGCCTCTGGGTTATTTAGGTACACCTTAGCTTGTCACCACGGGTTTGTTGGTGAAGTTCGCTATCCAGGCGTGCCAGAAATAACACATGAAGCTCAGGGTGACAAAGGTATCTGCTTTCATCGACAGTACCCACCTCCACAGATGCCACACCCATGGCCACACCCGCACGAAGGCGGAGACCTCGTGAAATGAGCCTGTCGAGCAGCGACAGCGGCAGCTGGTTGCTGGCGCGTGGGACCGTATCTGAAAGATCGCCGGTGAGGACACATGACGCTGATGACATCTGCTCCTGGTGTCGCTCTGCCAAAATGCGCACAGCCTGTGATGCCGTCAGCTGAGGCGTCGAAGGTAGGCTCTGCACAGCAGGGACCTGCATCTTGGTGGGCCTTACGGCGGCGCCCAGAAGCGCGGGCTGGCCATCTGCCGCCGCCCTCGTCACTGCCTGCTGAGGGACCTTTTTGGCGCCCTCCATGCTTGTGTCACGAGGGCACGCGTCTAGGGTCAAGGCAGAGACGGTAGATCCACAGAACCCTGAGCCGTCTAGGCCCCTATGCTGGACAACTCCAGATGCCGTCTTCTGTGTGGCGCCCTGTGTTGGGAAACATGATTGGGGGTAGGGGTGCGTGTGCAGGCCGGGCTTATGGGGCATCCTGTGAGGCCTCAAACAGCCATCACGCTTTGGCAACCCTACGCCTGTCACCACAACCACAAATCTGCGCTGACAATGACAGCAATGCTGATTACGACTCCAGAGGTCATATCCAGACTCAAGCCCCGACAACCCCACTGAGATTAACGTTTGTTGCAGCCTCACTGCTGTTCGCTCTTTTAGGCACCGGACTGCAGGCACTCAGTAGTGCCATTGCCCTCACGTAGCCACACTCCTTGGCACCTCACCTGAGTGGTGTCGAGGCTCCTGCGGCCATTGGTATCCACTGCCCTGGCAAAGGGCCTTCCACACGCGAATGTGGAGGAGCTGCTGGGCAGCCCTGACAGCGTCGGGAGTTGTGCGTCATGACCAGGAAGCCGTAGCACGTCCCGGATGGGAATCGGGACAGGGAGAAATGGAACATGCGAGCGCGACGACGTGTAGCTAGTTCCCAGGGGCTCGTGCAACATCGTTACATTGTTGCGGCTGCGGGATGGCCCGCTCATGGCCAGTAAAGGCCACATACTTCGTCGAAGAGGCTGGGCTTGCAAGGGGCCGCCTGGCTGTAGCCCAGTATCCACCGGCCCTGCTGCACCGCTAACATCTGTCTTTCTGCTCTCATGCTCATGCGGTGTCACAGACGTCTGCGCACCGGCTGCGATCGGCACGTCGCTGTACGCTCCAGATGGCACAGGCATCCCTTCTGTCACAATGGTGAAGGATGGTCGGTGCATCGTTTGGCTCCTGCTTCGCATCGAGCGACTGCAGCTGAGCCACTGCGGCTCGGCGTCCCCGCCAAAGTCGGTTGCGGACAGGCCACTCGACGTTTCACGTCTCTCGCCTTCACTGGCAGTAGCAAAGCCAGCGGAGCTGCTAAGACGGCTTGGTACCAGTCCGCGATGTGTGTCGGTCTGGCGTGTTATGGAGGGTGCCCGTGGGTCGAGCTGGCAGTTCGAGCTGCTGGACCTCATCATGCCGGAAGCAGATGTCGCACTTTGTAACGTGTTGAACGGCGAGGTCAACGCCAGGGCTGAGGCAGGAGGGGGCTCACTCGCCTGCCTGGCAGGTGTCTGTGTTCCAGAGCTGTGCTGGACTTCCATACCCCGATCCTGCCGAGTGTCCGACATGTTCATGAGCCATAGCTGCTCGTCCGCCATGTCATGGAGCAACAGCGAGCTTGGCCAATTGGCCAGCAGCCCATATGCAATGAGGCTCGCCGACCAGCGGACCGCAGCTGCAGCTGTTGGGAAAACAGCTGTGAGGAGCACTTTGGGATGTTTTCCATTTGGACCTGTCTCCCTGGGCACCTCTCTTGCTCCAGAACGGGTTGTTGCGAGGTACCCGTCAGCCTGCCGGCACAGCGCAGCGGCCTGATGCCACAGCAGTGCAGTGCACTCCTGCCACAAGCCCAGGTTCCAGGCTGCAATGGCTGCACCTCCAGTGACTGAGATAGCCGCCATGCAGATGTTACCCACTGGCGCGGCCATGACACCCTTTGCGACCGTCAACGACTTGTCAGCTGGCCCAGGCGGTGCAAGCACCGCCCAGCGTGGTGCCATCGCTGGCGTTGCAGCCGTGTACAGCTCCATGGGCTGCTTGATGTGCGTGTCCAAATCATGTACACCCGCGTGCCAAAATAGGACGTTGTGGGCGCCTGAATAGCTGCCCTTACCCTGCAGTACAGTGCACGGCATCCCACCACTTACTGCCTCGGCAGTCAGTAGTGCATGCGTCGCGCTGGAGACCAACACCATGCCACCGTGAGCTGCACTGACCACAGCACGGGCCTTGGCCATTGGCATTCCCGTGTATGTCATACGTGCCATGGATCGATTGTACGACACATCTGTTGCCGCGTACACACCACTATGACATCCTGTCAGGAGGTCGGGCAGCGGGTCGAATCAGCAGCATCGCAGAGCGGCAAAAAAATGGCATCACAAGGAACGGGGGTACGTCTCATAAGGCAGACATTTTAACACCAACTGACGCCAAGCGCAGGGCGCTTTGCCACATGAGCCCAAACCTCCACCCTCACATCCCAAACTTGCCAATTCGTACACGAAGGCCGCGGAGCACCAGGCGTGAAGCGGCTGTGTTCCTTGCCTCAGGCAAACGGCTTGGGGGGGTGGTGCTGCAGATGTCCGGGTTGCTCCTGGAGACTGGTAACTGGTAAGATGGCCCCTGGATGAGGTCTGACCGCCCTGGCGCGTCATCTGTGAGGGTACAGGGTGCTGGCTCCTCAGCGTCGCCTTTACATGATGCCACCGCAAAGCGCACCACGCGGGTTGTGGAAGCACCACTGGTCTGGGAAAACCCTTGGGACAATCGCATTCGGGCAGACACACGTGGCGCCCCTGGCTGGTCGTGTGGCAGCCATGGGGGCGAGTCCTTGTTGTCTTTGACCCGGCCTTGCACCACCAACACTTCCGGAACTTGCTCTCCTGGCATTGAAGCAGCGGCAGGTGTGAAGCCAACACGCTCGGTGCCCAGGCATGTCACGCTGTGAGTCAGCCTGGCTGGGCCTGCAAAGCTGAAGGTTTTGTTGTAGAGGTCACGGATGGTACTTATCTCATCCAACCCCACAGAAACCTGCTTGACGCTGTGGGTCCTGCTCTCGCGGTAGTCGATGCCCGTGATAGAACGTGCTGTCTTTAGCCCGCGACGAAATGACGCAATGAAGATGGACAGGGCGCTGACACGCTTTGACCGTACGGAAGGGCTGCACTGTGCCCTTGACTGCTGCTGCATGCCAGCATCATCATCGACGTTGCCGATAGCTTCTCCTTCAAGGAAGCTGAGAGAACAGCTTGGGTGCGGCGGATTATCTTGTTGGATCGACTCCTGGGTGTTGAGCGTTGACTCGTCTGCGCACTCCGAGGTTGTGCCCGCAACTGAGATGACGTCGTCCGCGCCCACATGGGAACACGAATTTCTGCGGCGGCTCACAGCTTCCGCCGCCGAGTTAGCAGCATGGTGTCGAGATGGCGTGCGTGATGTCGAACCGGCAGTAACCTCAGTTGCCTCAGCCGCGCACTGTAGTAGAAAGCGCATGGTGCCCACCTCATGCGCGCCGTATTTGCCACCCGCTCCTGCACGGGAGCTTGCGTTCCCAGACAGCAGCCCCAGATTGCCACTGCGCAACAGAGCTTCTGAATAACTTTTGGACCAAACGTTTACGCGACGTTGCCGCCCCGAGTCTTGTACTATGGTCCCCCCTGGCATGGACGCCATGTTAGATGTCAAATCAGCCCTGCCAGCGAAGTTCCACGAAGGGGAGCCGCCAATCGGCAACGGCTGCTGCATAGAGTCGGCCTCCGCGTTTGTCAGATACAGCGGCCGACAGATGTCAACCTGGGACAGTGAAGGGCACAAAGGGTCCATTATGAATGAGGCACGCGTTATTACCATCATACGCCAGGCGACGCAAGGAGTCAGGCCACAAATTGACGCTAGTAGCACTGGGCAACCAGGCAAGGACGGAGGATGCATGTATGCTGCCCCCAGCCCGCACTGAACAAGAGGCAGTGAACGCTGCAGCTATTGCCATGCCCTGAGCCTTGCTCAGGCGCACACGCTGGTCTTGCGGCACGACGTGCCAGGCTTCGATACTCGTTTAAGAGCCTCACTAGCTGGTAGGAATCATTTTGTCCGATTCCCCCGTGCTCTGCTCCCGTCAAAGTACGAGCCCTAATACAGCAACAAGCCACCCACACTCAGGTCCGTGCCAGTTAAAGCCGAACAGGTGCAGCTTTCAACCCAGTCCCTCACCTCGAGGAGCTCTACCGGCCATGGCAGCTGCATCAAGCAGTCTTGGATGTTGAGGCAAAATATCATCGCATCTTGAGCACAGTGAAAGGCAAGGATGACTGAATCGCCCTCCCAAGATGACTCGTAGCCGTTCAAAGCAGTGGCGCAGCGACGGATGCATTGGTGGTGCAGTTGTATCGAGTGGGACATGATAATGTCTGGCACCGTCTCCCAGAGCCTGCGGTCAGCGCAGAAACACACACGTACGGTGTGGCAACAATAAGGGCCAGGTGTAACGATCCGGTGTACCGGTCTGCAAGGCGTGACTACGCTTCAGGCGGCCCTACCGACACCTGCAACCCCTTCCCGTGATTACGAAAGGCAATGCTCAGTGTCGTACCTGGTGCTTCCTTCAATGTCTGTAATGCATAATGTGGTCGATGGGCTGACGCCAGGTGGCACGATGCGACCAATACCACGGCGCAGTGCGCCCGGCCTCCGCAACTGCCAGACCAGGCAGGCGGAAATGGCTGCCAGCGCAGCCGTCCCTACAACTGCTGCCACGACAGGGTAAATCACACGGCTGGACTTTGCGCTGGAGCTATCGGAGCTCAGCTGGTCGGTGTCTGCGGCCGGGTCTGGGGCGGCCTTTGGGGTGCGGAAACTGATTGATGCCTTGTAAGATTTCCGTAGCTCATCCATAAAGCGGTCATCCATTTTCAGTGCAAATTGGATCCTGCTGGAATGAACAACCTCTTCAAGCGGGATGCTGATGTCTGCAACCTGCCGAGCTGTTGTAGACAGAAGTTCCCTAACCGTAAAGCTGCCCCTAGCGCGCAAGTCCTGTTGGGTGGATAGTGGTGGATGCATCGAGCACAACTCAGGAAGATGGATACGCCAGTGACAAGGCCCTCCACCCAGGGAATAACGGCATTTCCGCCGCGATATGAACCAGCAATAAGATGGCAAGATAGGTATCTGCACTACGTACCATGGCAATATTGCCCGAGGCAAGGGACTTTCGGGTCGCGTCCAGGAAGCTGGCAAGATCGTCTGGGTGGTAACCATACTCCGCCCAGCGGATGGTGGCAGACTCATCCAGGTGCTCTTGGCGTGTGGGCCCAAACTCACTACCCGGGGCGGCCACCAGCGGCCAGTTCCCGCCGTCGCGTACCATGTTTACGACAGTATAATACGTGGCAAGCTGTTGCGATAAACTTTGGAGTTTGGAAATGAAGATGGACTGGCCCCCCGTGCCGGCGTAGGGTGCTCGGTTAACCAACTTGGACACTCCACCAGCTTGCTGCCGCTGAGGCTGTTGGGCAAGGTGACGTCTGCCCCGTACCTGTTCTCGCAACTGGGGTTTTGGATCCATAGACACACTGTGTTGCGTCGCGTACGGACAGGTTTCACCACTGCAACGGACCAGAGTGTTCGTCTGCCAGTCAAGCACGAACTCAGAGCCAGGCAGCATGGTGCTCCCTATTTTTCCGCGTACAGTGGAAACGGTACCATTCGGTGAACTGTCCGATTTGAACTGTCCGGCAAAGGCAAGTGCCATGGCACAACGTCCCTGCAGACAAGCAGGTGTCAACCAAGGCGTGAGGACGGTGACAGCGGTAGCTGGCAAGGGGCGCGACGAGGGCTGCGATCAAGGGCATGCGTCACAAGCGGGCCCAGCAACGTGCGATCCCATAATGCCCATCGCATGGACGCGTGACGTGGCAGCCTGCCCGTCAGTCCACGCATGTGCGCGATCGGTATGGTAACAACCCCAATTGGTTGTCAGTTGTCACTACCGGGCGTCGTGCAATTACCTTGGTGAAAAGTGGCTGAGTGAAACACGGAGTGCTCCACGACGGGGAATCACTTGACACGGGTGCAGCCACGGCCGTGAGGTTCCGCGCGACCTCCAGCGCCGCCTCCCAAGCAACTGTGTCCACCACACTGCGCAAGCTCTCCTACATGCGTGCCACACACGGCACACGACCCAAGTACGGTGTCTTGTAACTAGCTAATGCGATGTAGATGCCTTTGTGGGGTTCCGAACGCGGGTTTAATCAAGACCAGGACATCCTATGTTCACGCGTGTGGCCGTAGCCCATGAATTGTCCCATGCCGAATGGAGCGAGGATTTTCAACGCTTGGCACAAGAATAATGGTTGAGCAGGGGGCCTCAGGGCTGAAGGGCGGCCAGGACGTGGAGCTAGAGCAGGCGGTGCTCGACCTCGTCAGCGTGCTGGTGGGTAGCAGCACCGAGGCAACCTTGACTCACCGGGTCGAAGAAGAGCCCCGAGTTGCGGCCTTTGCTTTGGACGAAAGATGCCAAGATTGCTGTAAACGCAGTGTATATGCCATCGCACGCCTCGCGCCACAAGCAAATACCATAGCCTTTTGTGCCGTCTCCGTTCAGATCAGCACCTGGGCAAGTGCCGGGCAGCGCGGCATTTAGAAGCACTTTCGCCATATCGATATGCATAGCGCGCTTGCACCGCTGCCAACTCTTACCGTTGAACCTGGTTGCATAGTCAATCACTTCTTCCCAGGTGCTGGGAGGTTGCAGGTCCGCGTCAGCAAGCAAGTCGCGCCGGTAGTACAGCTGCATCATCATGCCCTGCGCGGGTATAGCTCGCACCTCGCCACCATACACTGATAGAACATCCCTGTACAAAGGAAGGAAGCCAGCCCAGTCCAGGTACTTATCGCCCGCCGTGAGGTCGCTCAGATCCAGTGCTAGGCCTGTGAGGTGGACCAGAAGCGAGATGGTGGGCGGCATCGCCGTCATGTTGACGCTACCGAGGTAGGGAGGCGAGCGACACAGTCCCGTGCCGCGACGCGCACGTTGCAAAGCCCACCTGACTCCGAAGCCATGTCAGCGATGCTGGCTGACGGCAGCACAACGGGGTATTCGGGGAACAACAAGTGACGTCGGTCCCCACCTGACGGGGGGTAAGCCGGCGCTCCTTGTGAAGTCCATGCTGGCCTTCTGGAGGTAAGCAGCGAAGCTGACGTTCGGCGCTATCATTCGCAACGCCTGGGGTCCGAAGAGCAAGGTTAGAGAGCGTTCACAGCTAACCGGCTTCCCCCATTGGCGCAAACAAGGATGGCGCAAAAAGGGGTGCAGCGAACAGGGAGGCAGCGAACAAGGAGGCAGCGAGCAAGGAGGCAGCGAACAAGGAGGCAGCGAGCAAGGAGGGGGGAACAGAGAAGCAGCAAACACGGAGGCGGCGAGGCAGTGACGCTTCCCGAAGCTGGGCATCGGGAATGCCTCCGACCCACCCAGCATGCTACCTAGCGTGCCATGCGCGGGTTGGCCGTGAAGCTCCGCAAAGGTATTTCCGTAAAAAGGGTAACCCCGGAGAGTGCTGGCAGCGCATAAAGCAGGTATGCTCACCCCTACACAAGGATTGCAATGACACTGTGTAATGTACGTGTGTATTGTGCATGGGAGTGTTTCCCGTCATGACTCGAAAGCAATTTTGACTAGGTCACACGTCCGGCCTCCTATACCACCGAATCACCTCATCTTCAACGCCCTCGGCAAATAAGAAACATTTCATCACCGCTTGCTTCACAAATGAGCTCTCACATCTGCAGGAGGCGCGCACCAGGCGTTGGTCATGTACCTAGCACCAGCCCCACCTTCGCGACGGCAAACCTTCACTACAAACCTGTCGAATAAGGCGTCCCGAAGACAGGCTTCAAGCTTAGCATCACTGCTTGTTGTCCATGCCGCATAGATGGCTGCCGGACCCTTCGTAACCAGCAGCAAAACCACAAGTATACGCGCTAGCCATGTCCGTACTAACATGGCTTTATTAGGGAACGGCAAGTCCGTGCCGACGGCGGCCGCTTTTTCCAGCCCTGACGTCCTGAAAGGCTATGACATAAAGGACTAACGATAGTATTTCAACTGCCTTCCAGAAGTGAGCTTTTATGAAACACTGTCGTGGACACTGCAACGACTTATTATATTACCGTAGGTATCAGTGCAACCGTAGGAATTTGGCAAGGACGCTGTATGCGACTCTTCCCAAAGTCGTCATTATACGTTTGCAGCGGCTCACTGGGAAATACAGTACAGATACATCTAAGTATCTGTTATGAATTTTTTGATACATGGACAGTATTACGGTCTGGATCCTGCAGTTGTCTAAGGTAACGATATACGAAGGAGGCTATGATTGCCACAGGGTCCTTGTCAGGATTCTCCCATGAAATCCATTTAATACCACGAGACCCTATAGTGTTATGATGGGAAAGTAGGAGGAAATTCCCGGCGACATCTTTGCCGTATTGTCCCTTTGACGCAGCGCGCCTGGGGGAAGTACGGCAAAGGATCCGCTGGGAGTTCCCGCAGAGAATTGACAAGAGGAAGGGCCCATGCCGGGCCTCACCATACGACATCCAGTGCACTGTGACTCAGTTTGTGGGATTTACGGGAAGGGCTTTGGGGCCTCACTCCTGTAACGCAATACAATACGAATCAAAGATAAGACGCGCTGCCACCTACTGGAGTTGCCGCCGGATCTGCGCCATTACCATCGAGCGAGATTACAAACTCAGGATCTAATCGCTTTCCACCTAGCATCCAACTAGCATCTTTTACCGCTTTAACCACGACCATGACCGCACCACGCCGGACCTGCAGATGCATGCGTCATTGTTTGAATGGGTCTGTGCCATAGAAGTCAAGGTGCCACGAGCAGCAAATGTCACCAATGCTACCCATCGGCAATGGCCGTCTGTGTATGCGTAGCCCACCATGCGAGCAAGCTCGTTCCTCCGTTCCCGTTTCATTCTCCTCATAGGCTTTGGTTATCCCAATTGCCACTCTGGATTTTTGCGCTTTGCTTGCTGGCGCGTTGGATGCTCCCCCAGGCATTCATCTCGAACGGTGAATACCCTGGGATCAAGATGTGTCGCTATAAGCACTGGATGCGGAAGGAGGACCCGACGGCTTTGTAGGCCATACCTGTTCTGATAATTGCGTAAGCACCATGTGGCGCTGATGTGGCGGTTCAGGTTAGGTTGCTGGGATCTTGAAGCCAACCGCCCCCGCCGGCGAGCGGATAGAGTCTGTCGTTTTTTGTGCGACTCTACGAATCCAGAGGGAAGGAAATTAGTTGCATGTATTACCGTCCCTGTGCCGTCCAGGCCGCGCCCGCAGCTCTGACGGCCCCTGTTGCAAGATTCATTGTAACGTCCCTTTTAAGGGCAAGCTGTAAGCCTCGGAGTTATTTGGAACAACTTAACGGAACACGAAAGCGAGAACCTCGTTACGACCAGCGCGTTCTTGTCCCCCACTCCCCCTGGCTTGCTTGAACGGATGCGTGTCGTATGAAAGTACGGATGTAACATCGTAACAGTAACAAACGCGACGCTTAACTAGATTCAAGTGGCTATTGCTACAGTCAGTACTCCAGTACGGTTGCAACATGAACTTCAGGACACTGTTGCTCCTTATTAAGGAATGGGATGAAGATCGATGTTAACGGGAACCCGCACAAAAAGTGTCATTGCGCGGAGGATTTCTTTTCTACCGGCCTTCATCACGCTCACGGTAAGTTTATAAGTAAAAGTAAAGCATTAGGCGGGGGCCGCTGGAGGGGCTCTGGGTAACACTTTCAAGACGATTCGGCTGCCATATGCATACGGGTTACTCCTTGTAAGTTACCCAAGATGGTGTCCCATGGAGATTATCTTTGCGAGCTTGAACCTCGAAGCCTATGTTAGTTCGTCCGTGGGGAATATGCCAAGGCCAGGGCTTGTGCAAAAGAGTGTTAACAAAACCCACCGGGGCGGAAAGACAACATTGAACATCTCATTATTCTTTAAGCGCTGCAGCCCGGGCCGTCCCAGAGCAAGGGCGTCGGCTTCAAACCGCCATTTGGAAACAGCAATCATTGCGAAGACCACCCACCCACCCTACAACATGGTCTGGGCAGTTCTGGTTTCACAGCCAGGACGGAGTTAAAGGGTCTCGCGATGAGGCGCCCGGCCACACTAAAGTTAGTCCACGTACGGCCCACGAGCATTCGAACACCAGCAATGCAATCCACACACGGTAGTGTGACCCGCTATGCAATCTACCAACGCAATGTTCAATCCGTCGTTACATGCTGAAATACACAGAAGACGAGGAGCAGTATGGCACTTATTTGTGTAACTGCCGGCTGCTTTAGAAAAGCGGAAACCTTCGCCTCTCAAGGTCGCGCAAAGCGTTTACGCACAGATTATTTTGCACGTTTCGCAGTTGAGTTTTGTCCCGGCCCGCCGCGGATTATGTGCCCTGCTCTGTCCGTCGGTCCACAGGCTGTCTTGTCCCGCCGCCATTCCTGCAGTGCCCCTAGGGGTGCCTGGGTTTTACTTATGAGTGGAGCTCCGCCTTGATAGGAGAGGCTGGGTGTCCTCCTCTGTGCCTTTCGGGAGGAGGGAAGACATGACAGCGACAGCATATGCAGCAGCTTGGTTCAGGATGTAATCTCGAGGATGAGGGACTTGCATCGGCTGGAGGTTGGGTAGCCCGTCTAGACGAGTTGGTAGGGTTGTACGTTTGCGGAGGAGATGCCATGTGCTGTAAAAGGGTGTTACGTTGATGTCAGGTTGGTTGAACACAGTCCTGCTGCAGCCTGTTCCCGTGGATGGTTCCTGCTGCAGCCTGACACCGTGGATGGTTCCTGCTGCTGCCGAACGCCGTGGATGGTTCCTGCTGCTGCCGAACACCGTGGATGGTTCCTGCTGCTGCCGAACACCGTGGATGGTTCCTGCTGCTGCCTGACACCGTGGATGGTCATGTGGCTCGCTGATACGTTGGACGGACAGGACAAACATGCAGTGCGCAATGTTGGCGCTGCATACCCTTAGCCACGTCACTTTTCCGCCTTCGACAAGGCATCAGTTCATCGCTCATCTGAGTCAGGAATACAGTGATAGTGAGGAGACCGCACTCGAGGTGCGCGACTGCAATCGAGGGTTATGCACGAGCTATGAAGGTGGATGCGTGTACAGAGTGCGAGTATGCCGTCCCCCTTGCAGCCTTCGCTCGACTGTGTTCCGGGGTAAGGTCATGCAATGTAGTTGTGCATTGCCCCGTACGATGGGCGTAAGTATTTTAAAATAACCCTTCCCGTCTCTCGTGCGTCTAGTTCCCGAGCAGCACACGCAGGTTGCTGCGGCCCGCCGCCTAGCCCCTCACGGCCGCTTATCCAACAACACTTCAAGCGCAGCGGTCGTCGTGGCGGCCGAGAAACGCAGGTGCTTAATAGCACGCTCCTGACTACCACTACCATACCGGCCCTGTCCCAGGATGTACGTCTGGTACGTCGTAAACAATAGTCACGTGGTATCGGGCGATGGATGCATCGCGATCAAGGGGAGCGCCCGTACTCTTCAAGACTCGGTCACTGCGCAAAGTCCGTCAACGAAGTGCGCGCCCACGCGCATATTTATTAATAATCTCGGCCCCCGGTCCCGAGCTTCCGTCTTGTCATTTATTGCGGTCCTGAGCACGTATCGACCCCGAGTTGTTTGACAGCACGCGGAAGAGCCCTGTGTGTCGACCACGCCGGATCCCGCGTTCGCTCGCTCGCAGCACACCCTTGCTTAACAACAACGGATGCCTCCTCATACACTCCCCTATGGCTGATTTGTACCTTGCTAGCGTACCCCCGAGATATCGGAACATGCAGGATGACAACGGCCCCTGCTGGGTATAACGTAATAAACAATGGAGACGAACACCTATTCATGGGCCTACCGCAACGACGTGGAACATGGCCCTACGTCGACGGCTGTTTGGGTTGCGCTGCTGGCGGCGGCGCCTGCAAACTCATTCGCCAATTCATTGCAGCTGCTCGGGTTGCGAAAGCGCATTAACTAACCGGTGCCGGCTTCTCGGGTTGCGCTGGCGGGGCCGTTGGCTTGACACTGTCAACTGGTGCCGGCTTCTCGGGTTGCGCCGGCGGGGGCGGTGTCTTGACACTTTCAACTGGTGCCGGCTTCTCGGGTTGCGCCGGCGGGGGCGTTGGCTTGACACTTTCAACTGGTGCCGGCTTCTCGGGTTGCGCCGGCGGGGGCGTTGGCTTGACACTTTCAACTGGTGCCGGCTTCTCGGGTTGCGCCGGCGGGGGCGGTGTCTTGACACTTTCAACTGGCGCCGGCTTCTCGGGTTGCGCTGGCGGGGACGGCAGCTTGATGCTCTCAACTGGCTGCTCGGCCGGTTCGGTTTTAGCACCTGCTGCTGGAGCTTTCCCGCTCCCAGCCGACACAGGACGGAGCGCGGTTGCTGGGCTTTCGTTGCTGGCCGCCTCACCTCCGCCGCCCGCCGCGGGGTGTGTCTCAGCGGAGTCCTTGCTAGGCACTTTGCTGAGCGGGCTGGCAGCGGCCTGTGTGCTAGGCGACCGGTTGAATGCGGGCGGCGGCGGAAGGTCGATGTTGGCGGCAGTGGGCGCTAGGCCGGCCATTCGGCTCGCGGGCCGGTCAACGCTAAAGCGGCCAGCAACGATAGTCGCTGTGCCAGCCGCCGCTGCGGTCGGAGTGCCGAGGCGTGAGGGCGGCGCAGCAGGCGACATTGGCCGGCTGCCTGACCCGCGATCTAGGCTTCGCCGCATGTCAGTGACGTCCAAGCCACCGAGGGGCGACGGTGGTACACGAGGCGAAGTCACCCGGCTGGCCGAAGCCACCAAGCGGTCGCGAGGGGAAAGAGGTGGTCCCGCCTCCACCAGCAGCCCCGGGGGCAGCGGCAGCTTGTGGATGCTGTCGACGCGGCTGCTCGCCAGGCTGCCGCTGCGAGCCGCCATGATGTCCGGGTCGTCGATCTCGCCGGGCAGCAGCGCCTGGTCGGAGAAGTCCGCCCCTGCCGCTCCCGCGACCGCAGCCACGAGCGGGGAAGCCATGGCGATGTCGCCGCTGCCGCCTCCGCGCGAAAACTCCGGCGCGCCGTTGCCACGGGCGTTGTCCGCAGACATCCTGGCCGTCCGGAGCGCCGCCGGCGCCTGCCAGACGTCGTCGTCTGTCCAGTGGCGCGTGTTGTTGTTTCGCAGCGACATGACCTTGTTGAAGTGGTAGGGGCTGGGAGGCCTGATGTCGGGCGCCGTGCCGCCAGGGCTTGACTTGGGTCCCAGCCGAGGGGTCTTGGCTGGACTGGCGGTCCCGTCATCCGCCGCCGCAGGCGCCAGGGCCATGAAGTCCAGCAACGGCGACAGCGGCCTATCGTCGGCATCGTCACCCTCCGGCTCGGAAGGGCCGTTCACGGGCACCACGCGGTTCGACGGGCGGCCGGAGCCCTTGTCCCCTGAAATGCGGCGGTTGGCAGGCGCTCGGCCATCGGTGATACTCTGCACGCGCGAGCCCATCACGCTGCCGCTGCCCGGCCGGTTCATGGCCTGGGCGGAGTCCGCGGGCGACACCTTGCTGTTGCCGCGTTGGCGGTCCTTCCGAGCCCCCTTGCCATCCGCCGAAGGGCCGTACCGGGTGCCGTCCATCTCCGAAACCACAGTCGCCTCATCTTCGTCAAGGTCGCCCTTCCACTTGCCACCGGCGCCCATCATGGACTCCTTATCGGGGCCGTCGTCATCCATGCCCTTGGCCACCTTGAGCGCCGCCTTGAGCTTCTCGCTGAACAGGCTCTGCCCGCCGTCGCTGCCCAGGCTGCCCATGCGGCCCTTGCCAACCGGGTCCCCAGGCGAGCCATTGTCGTCCTCCTGCTCTGTGCCGCCAGGCTCCCCGTCCTTGTCGTTACTGAACTTCTTGGCAGCCACGTGGGACGCCAGGCGGACGGCGGCGAAGACGTTGAACGCGAGGTTCGCGACGGAGCGATGGGTCTGGACGGGAGAGTGGGCGCGGAATACAGGCAAGCCCGTCAGCGGTGGGGAGTGGTGGGGGGGAACGCACGCAAATAGACGCCGTGGGGAGAACAGGTCAGGTCAGGGCAGGCAGGGCACGGAGAGGCGCGTGACGCAGTGCACGCTGGTCCTTCCAAGGCTCTGGCCCCGACGTGACGAGATCTCCGCACTCACACCAGGCGCGCAACCCCACCCCACCCCGAAGGAACCCCAGCCAGAGCCCGGGTCCTAGCTGCGCCGCAGCAGCATGGGAGGACGCTCGCTGGGTACTAGGGTGCTGGAGTGGAGGACACCTACGCGGCCACCTCAGACCCCTGCTCCGCCACATCCAGGCAAATGGGGTCGAGAGGGACCGACGCCCTTTCCCGAAGAGGGTCTCTCCGTGTGGCGGCTGCGGTTCAGCTCCCCTACCGGCGCCCCCTATCCCACACATGAGCTATCGGTACCCCATGTTGCGGGCCTGCAAGCCCCACCTTGGGCTCCCACGCCGACATGTGGCTGCGGTCCAGCTGCGTGTCCGCAACCACCTGCCAGCTCTCCTCCACCATACCCTCCACGTCCAGCTCGGGAGGCAGCTGAGAAAGCATCTCCGCCACGCGCTTGGTTTCGGTGCTGGAAATCTACAGGTGGTAGGGTTAGGGAGTAGGGTTTAGGGTTTTAGGGTTTAGGGGGTAGAGTTGCTTCACGAGGAGGTAACCGGTTGGCATGACGTGTGCAACACGGCAGCATGGCGGTCAGCCGTCCGCACTGGAGGCGCACACAGTTTACACACATGCGCATTTCCAGGCAGACACGTGTTTGCGCGTCACACCTTTCCAGTCAGGCATAGTAAACGATGCATAATCGGCACGCACGTTCCGCGCAGATGCGGCGTGCCTGCTCGGCGAGCACCATCCGCATTTCACGCGGTATGCTTGCTTACGCCGACACACTTTTCCGTGCCCACACCACCACACCTAGCCATCTTAAGTTATTCTGTATCGTGATACGCGCTTCTACGCTACCCCTGCCCAGCCCGCCCCTGCCCAGCCCACGAACCTGTAAGTACGGTTTGAGCAGTAGCAGCAGGTACAGTAACCACAGCACCCAGCTGATCGCGAAGACCACTGTGTGCAGTGTGCCCTGCGCCGTGAAGGCTCCGAGCGCGTCCGACTGGTAGCTGCTCACCAGCTCCACAAGGCCCTCGTGCAGGTCTTCGCGGGCCACCTGCCACATGTACTGCCACCTGGAGGGGGCCGCAGCGGAGCCGGGGGACAGGGAGCGGAAGAGGGGGTAAAAAGATATACGCGAATCCATGGGGGGGGGGTTTACATAAAAGAACCGGTAACTCGACTTGGGAAGTGTAGCCGGTTAGTCTTGAGTCGACCAAAGGGAGTGGCGCATTGGATACGTGCATTTCCATCTACGTTATCTGCATCATCTACATGATCTCCGCGTTCGACTTCCGTGTGGGTTGACGGGAGACGGGCGCGGCCAGGTCCCCGTCCCCGTCCTGCTGTCCGTCAGCTCACCTGCTGGAGGTATAGTTGACATCCGCCAGGTCGTCAAGGCTCAGCAGGTGGGCCTCCTGCATAAGACGCCGCATCATTGGGTCGATAGCGTTGCGACTGACCTGCAGGGGGCCAGGAAGGAGGCAGGGGGAGGAGGGCGTCGGAGGCAGGGATGCGGCGGGAGGAGGACGGGGGGGGGGAGGACGGCCTCGGAGGCAGGGGTGCGGCGGGAAGATGGCGACGGGGGGTTCGGCGGGGGGGAGGCAACGCATGGACAGGTTCATCTCGGCAGCATTCGGTTGCGGGCGACGTCAAGGGCGACAAAAAAGGTATCCGATGTACGAGATTTGCTACTTCTTTTTCATCACTCTAGGTGCTTGACAAGGATACGCCAGCTAGCGTGCATCGGGAACGGAGGCCGGCTGACGTGCCTGGTAGAATCTGTCGCTTTCGCTGAGGCATGACGACACGGAGTCACGGAAGCAGCCCTTGGACTCGAACAGCAGCGACGCGTGGTGCTCCTTGGCGAACAGCGAGCCGCCGTTCACGTCATGCGCGCCATCCCGCAAGCCATCCTCCAGTGTACGACCGCCGTACAACGTCGTACTGTACACGGTGTCCAGCCAGGTCGCCTCTTCGCGCACGATGGGCTGCAGGTGGGCCTGCAGGGTTTGGTCCTGGTGGGCAGAGCACGTAATAGGGGCGCGAGGAGGGGTGAGGATGAGCCAAGTTCAGCACTCGCGTTCGCACGAGTGGTGGCAGTGTATAAGACATGGGAGTACCCATCCCACCCCTGGTGGCTGCGGCGGAAGCAGTGGCGCCCATCTTATAAACCGTGTGTTGCTCATTCACCACACGACCGGTAGTGGTCATGTCTGGACAGTTGCAAATCACATGTGTTTCAGTCGTCACGTGGCAAGCGCGCCAAACGAGAGGTCGCGGCTTCGTGCAATTGCCTTCCGGGTGTGGATCAACCCAGCTCTAATCCTGGCCGCTCGCTCGCTCTGAAGCGCGGCCCAATCCAACGTGTTCCGCGGCCCCAGCCCCCCAGGACACCCTCACCGTCTCCAGCGCCAGTTCGTTTATGTAGTACATGGCTCTGGACGCTTGCGCGGTGGAGCGTTCCAGCATCTTCAGGTTGACCAGCGACTCCTCCACAGCGGCAAACTGGAGGTACGACACCAGGTAGATGATGACGATGAGCACACCCCACGCAAAGAAGGGCCACGCGAGGTGTTTGATGTCCGAGGTGGTGTGGGTTAGGCGCCTGCGGCAGCGGCAGCGGCGGGGCGTGGATTTAGGGCCAGGAAAGGACAGGGGCGCGGGGAGCTGGCTGAGGGCGGAAAGACGATGCGTCAGAGGGAACATTCCACGGTGCGGTTAGACCACGGGAAGTCGGTACAGGGGGTGCCGTGGGGGGAGTGGATGAGTCATCCCAGGCCGCCAAATGGTCGTCAGTGGGCCTCAGACGAGGAAGAAGGTGCAAGGTCTGGGGTGTAAGGTCTGGGGTGTACGGTCTGGGGTGCAAGGTCTGGGGCCCAAGGATCCATTCGACCAAGCACAAGTTCCCCTCCCATGCGTGGGTCGGCGAAAGGTCGGGCCGCGAAGCCGAACAGCAAGAAACCCCAGTGCTGCTCGGCCTGCAGGCACGGTACTCCTGCCCCCCCGCTCTGCCCCCCGCCCTGCCCGACTCACTTCCTGGTGTAGAAGCGGCGCACATGGCCCGCTGCGTCGCTCGTTGGAATCGCCATCTCCCCGCTCATGGCCCGCTTGATGCGCCCCATCACGGTCTCAGAATGGCCGTGCTTCGTCACCGTGTGCTGTCGAGGAGGAGGGGGTAAGGGGGAGGGGGCAAGGGGGACCCAGGGGTTGACGGCCTGGGCGAGTCAGGAGCGGCCGCGGCCTGGGAACGTGGGCGGTGGAACGTGGAAGCAACGCACCGGGCTCCGCAAAACGATCGAGCTGGGGATCCCTTGCTGCAGCGGGAAGAACATTGGCTTAGTCCCCCCTTTGTGGATTAGCGGATTATCCTTTAGCCACGCACTGGCCTCACCTCCGGCCCCTCTCCCTGCTGTCGCCGCACAGCACCCCGCCTCCACCAGGACCCACAGTCCTACCTCGTTGAAGGTAATGCCCTTGCGGCCGGGCGTGCTGGCAGCATTGGAGTAGCCCGACTTGTCTGGCACCATAGAGGTGAAGCTGCGGCGGGCGCCGCCGGGCGCGCCCGAAACGACGGATGCGCCGTCGGAGGCCCCGTCGTCAGCGCCGCCACCGCCGCCGCGATCGCCGCTGTCTTGCTTGCCGCCGCCGTCGTCGTCGCTGTCGTCATCCCCTTGGTTCGTGGTGATGTGGCGGGACGCGAGGGCCTTCAGCTGGCCTGCAAGTGGGGGGGCGTGAGGGCGGAGGGCGGAGGTGCGCTGGGAAGGCACGAGTGCACACCGCGTGACGTGCTGGGGCTGAGCAGCGGTGCATGGGTATTGATGTCCGGAGGGCATGAAAAAGCTGAGAGGCGGTCCGGCTGGGAGCCTGTGTGACGGTGCGGGCCGGAAAGGCACGGACTGGCAGGCTGCCGCTGGCTCGACTAGCGCCGGCCAGTCGCGCAACATGGGTACGACTATCCCGTCCTGCCCTGCGCTGCCATGCCCTGCCCTACCCTGCGGAATGACCAGGAAGACGGTGAACAGCGCGGCGCGGCCCCGGGTCGCCTTCCACAGCAGCCAGAAGATGTAGCCGATGGCGGCGAAGCACACCAGGCAGCCCTCCACAAGCAGCAGCGCGATCAGGATGACCTTGAGGTTGGAGATGTTGTCCTGGGGGGAGGGGGGAGGAGGTGGGGCGAACGAAACACAACAAGGGTCAGTGCTTTGAACGAGCAGCAAGCTCGACAGACAACGTGAGAGGCCCCACTTGGCGAGAGAAGGCGCACGAAGGCTGCTGGCATCATGTGCTGGACCCCAACCCAACCCAAACCGGGCCCGTGCCCATGTCAGTTCATAACTCCACATCAAGCTCCTGGGCACAACGGCGCGATGCGATTGCGTTGGCGGCCTGTCCGTGGGATGTCGCTGACGACCCACCTCGAACCCGAAAACCCCGAGTTCTGTACCCCGCACCCTTCCCCGCCCCCCTTCCCCGCCGCCTCTGCGCGCCCCCCGCGCGCACCTGCGCTAGCAGCAGGAGCGTGTTGAGCACTCGGAGGTAGCCCACGTACAGGCTCTCGCCCGCGTTGGCGCGCACGAACAGCCAGAATCGGTTCAGGGGGAGTGTCACGTTGGTGCCCGTGATGCCTGCGGAGGAGAGCAGGGCGGGAGGGTGTGAGGGAGCCCGTAGGGCGGGTGTGAGTGAGAGAGCCCCTAGGGCGGGGGCAGGGTGCGGCGGGGAGGGTATAAGAGAATCCGCGAATCCACGGCCGACAAACCAAGGGCAGGTGGGGGGGACGGGAGCGGAGGTGTCACAGCCGAGGGCGGGGGAAGGGGGCAAGGGTTGGGAAGGCGAAGCGGAGTGGGTAATGGGAATCTGAGCAAACCCATGTACGTGGAGGTCATGTACGATTTGCACAGCCCGAACATCTTTCCAGGGTGTTCAAGCACCAACGAGTGAAATCATGCCAACACTGTGCTGCGCAGCCTGAAGTAAAATCATGCCAACACTATGCTGCGCAGCCTGAAGTGAAATCATGCCAACACTATGCTGCGCAGCCTGAAGTGAAATCATGCCAATACTATGCTACGCTGTCCTGCACACCTGCGGTGGAAGGCGCCATCGGCGGCGCCGTGGTGGTGTTGTCGTACGCGGACAGAGCATCAAACGACGAATCCTGGACGAGCAGCTTGTTAGCGGCGGCGTAGAAGGCCACCTCGCGAACAGCGGAGATGAAGTCGCTACGAGGGGAGGGAGAGCGGGCGGGAGGCTAAGTGCCATGGATCAGGGGATACTGGCTATGGGGCCGATCGGCGGAGGGCAGATGGTGCGAAATGGACGTCGTGCGCAGCAGCAACAAGTAGCGGCGGCGCTCGACTGCGGCGCGCAGCTAGGTTGCCGCTGTGCGTGAGCTTCTTCGAAGACAGCGTGCAGAGGAGGGCCCCAAACGTGCACATTCGCGCAGCAGGACGAGCAGGGAGAACACATCAGCGAGCAAGCACCGTCACCTGGACGCCACCTTCCCCTGCCCTGCCGCTCACTTTCCGAGGTTCCACAGCGTCATGAACAGGCTCTCGTAGGTTGGCACCTTGGTGTCCTTGTACTGCGTCACGTTCCTGCAAGCAACACCCGGAGGGCAGGCGCGGAGAGGCGGGTCAGGGCGGCGCAGGGGGCCGTCGGGGCGCCGGGATACCTATTCGCGGATGTACCAGCCAACCGCTGCACGGCTCCCCCGCAAAGACAGACGGGCAGCTGCCGGAGTCAGCGCATGAAGCGCAGCCTCAAGAGTCGATCGTTTTGGAGCGGCGCCTGTGGCGGCGTCGCGCAACTAACGTCCCGCAGGCCCTGGGCCGCGCCCAGGGGCCATCCATCCGCGACTGGGGCGGCAGCTCGCGGCACACTGCCTCCGACACACGCGTCACACCGCAATGCTCACCATTGCTTCAGGTCCCACAGGTCGTTCAGTTTGTCGCTGGTGGAGCGACGCAGGTTCTTGAAGCCCAGGTAGAGACCCTGTGAGCGCAGCCGGGCAGGGGGCAGGGGCGGCAGTCCGAGAGAGGACCGGAAACCGACGGCTGTCAGCACTGACACGCTTTGCATGAAAAAGGAAAGGCGCAAAAACGTCAAGGACGGCGCGCGGCAGCGCGCCGGCTGTCGCACAGAACTGAAGCACGAAGCCAGGGAGATCCAAAACTCCGTGCAGCCAACCGGACAAGCGGACCTGACGACCGGGGCCCAAGCGCACACGCCGCACATCGCCCCTTGATCTTAAAACCCAAAACCCCTCACAAGCCCACGATGTCGGGGCTAGCTCCCCTCCCTGGACTGTCCCTCTCTCGCCTGGTGCAGGTACTCCAGACGGTCGACGTCGGTGGTGAGCCGGGCTTCCAGCGCGGGTATGTCGCTGGAGGCGAAGCCGGCGCCGCGTGTGGCTGCCTCAATGGCACGAGTGTACATGGCGGTGAAGTGGGTCCGGTCGATGGCCTCGCCTGTTGGGAGGGGGCGCGGGGTTCCGGGCCGAGGGAGGGGAGGAGGGAGGGGTGGGTGGGTGACGTAAAGACCGGTTACCGGACGGGTGGGAGGGGGGGCCTCTGCGTCGCGGCGTCGGTTGCGTTGCCGCGGTGAGGGGAGGGTGTGCCTGGTGCGCCCGAGTCACGCATAGGTCGGTTCTCGCTGTCACCGCCCTCGCTGTCCCCGCCCTCACCCGCCGCGCTGATCTCCGTGATGAACTGCTTCTGCTTGTTGATGAAGATGATGAGCAGCATGAAGCACACCGTGTGCACCAGCAACATGCAGCCGATGACGATGAGCACGTGCATCCGCAGTCGCGACACGCCGCGGCTGACCTGTACGACACAGTACGACACGACACGCGCGAGGGGGACAGGAGAGGAAGGGGGGAGGGTTCAGTCCGGTGGTTATTACCAAACACGCGACACGAGTACGATAGGTAAGCCAGGATGGGAGGTGGTGCGCCACACTGACAACGACCCATCCGCGGCCCTGCCGACTCCCGCACCCTCCACAGCCCCTCACACCCTCGCGCACTCCCCTCCCCTCCCCTTCCCTGCCCGCGAGTTGAGCCCCGCCCGCACCCCCGCGGGCAGCCATCCCGCCTCCAGCCGCCACCCCCTAGGCACTCACCTTTTGGCCGGACAGCAGCTTCAGGAGGCGCTTCAGGCGGCGGCCCCGGCTCATGCCGTTGCTGTCCGCTGCCCCCGGCTCGCCCACGCTCGATGCATCGCCCTTGCCGATGCCCCCCTGGTGGTGCACCGTCCCGCCGCCCGCGGCGGCGTGCGCGCCTCCTCCGCCTCCCTCCTCTGACCACGCCCCCTTGGCGCCGTGTCTCCCGGCAGCAGCGGGATCGCCCTCCGTGTCCGGCACGAGCTCGCCCTCCAGCTCGGCACCCTCGGCATTGTCGTCCTCTCCGTTCTCCTGCTCTTCCACCTCGGCCGCCAGCTCGTCCAACGTCATCAGCTGGTCGTCCGGGTCCAGCCCGTCGTCCTCTACCACGGCAGCCACGCCGTGGGCCTTGTGTGAGTGGGGCAGCGGCGATTCCTCGTCCACGCGAGATAGCTGCCGGCCGGCGGCGTTGCGCCGCGGTTCAGGGACGGCCACAGCAAGAGCATGGTGCACTTCCGAGTCGACGGGGTCGGCCTGGGGGTGGTGGTGGTGAAGGGGGGAGAGCGGCATGCGCAAGGGTGGGAATCCTGTCAGCCGTGCGGTGCCATGCGCCTCAATCCAACCAGCACGCGTGGCATATCAAACCGCAGATGCCGCCACCCCGCATAGGGCGCATCCCCACAACCGAGCAGCAGCTGCTGCAGCTGCACCCCTGAGCGCCAGCGCCCCTGCGTCCCCCTCCCCCTCCCCGCCTCCGCCCTGCTGTGACAACCCCTCCCCGCCTCCGCCCCGCTGTGACAGCCCGTCCCCGCCTCCGCCCCGCCACTCACGTCCCGGCGGTCAAAGAAGTAGTTCGACGCCAGCCACTCCTTGACCCGGCGCACGCCCTTGACGTACTGCACCCGCTCGCTGGGCTCCAGCAGCGCCATAGTCTTTTTGCGCTGAAAGGCCTCCTCGCGTGTCATCTACGGGTGGGGGAGGAGGAAGCAGGCAGCCGCGGGGCGGGGGAAAGGTTCCGGGTTTAGGGTTTTAGGGTTAAGGGTTTTGGGGGCAGAGCCCCCAAAGGCGTCACCGTGGAGCAGGAGCACGGGTGGGATGGTGCACTGGTGCCATCAAATGCAGCGGGAGGAGGCTGCCGCAGACCTCGGCTACCGTGAAGGTGGTTACTTGAGGGTTGCGTGTTCTGACGGCGTGCGTGTAAATCCTCGCTGGCGCCTGTCCGGGCCCTATGACAAACTCCCTCGCAGCCGCACGGCCGCGAGCGCACCTTGTCGGCTGCACCCTCGGTGTTCTTGCCGACGTGCTGGTCGCTCTCCTCGCTGCCCGAGCCGTCGCTGTCCTCGCTGGACGAGCTGCTGATGCCCATCTCCTTCTCGTCCCCCACGTGATGCTCGATGTCGTACTCGACGTCGTGGGGTATGGGCACCTACGCGGCGACGATGGATGCGACCGGGCGGTGTGCGGGTGCGTGTTTGTTGCAGGGAGGGGTGCGGGTGCGTTGCAGGGGGGGGGACGGCGCAAGAGTCCAGCAACCCGCACCGGCAAGCATCGTCAGGCACTGCCACAGGCACTGGCAGGCACTGCCAGGCACTGGCAAGCCCTAGCAGGCACTGACCAAGCACTAGCATGCACCTGGCAGGCACCTGGCCCCGGCAGCCTGGCGTCACCCACCTCCTCCGGGTCCACATGCAGGACGTGGTCCCACTGCCGCATCGTGGACCTCCTGGTGAGGTGGCGGCCATAGGTGTGGTGGTGGTGCAGGTGGTGGCGCTGGCGCCGCTCCTCCTCCCCCTCCTCCTCCTGCTCCCGCTCCTCCTGCTCCCGCTCCTGCCGCGACCGCTCCTGGGGCGACCGGGCCATGGCGCTGTCGTCGCTGATAGGAGGCCGGTTAGGGCCGCTGACGGACCGCGTCAGACTGCCCGAGCGGCGCTTCTTCATCGCCGAGGAGAGCGGCCGCCGGGACGACCCGGGCCGGGGCTCCTCCTCCTCCTTGTCGCCGGTAGCGCCCTCCTGCCGCGGAGTGGCCGCCACCTCCAGCTCCACGTTACGGGCGGTGGCGAGGCCGGAGGCGTCTGTGCGGTGGGTCGCCAGCGGGTCGCCTGAGCGATGGGGGCAGCGGGGGGGGGGGCGCACGTGTCTCTCCCTGTTGATGTGGTTTCTGTCGGCAGGACCGAAGACAGGAATGCAAAGCAAGGGAGCGAGTGCGAAAACGGCAGTGGGTTTCGAGTACATGAAACAGTGCGGTGGACCAGAGGCATCAGGCATAGACGCGATGTGAGCCGCCAGGCGCCCGCAGTTGCGGCATGACCTGTCGTCCTGTCAGCTGGCCCACCGCAATACTCCCACCCCGCCCTCCGTGCTCCGCCCAGCCTTGTCTCTGGGAACAACACCCAGCCGATGCGCCAACGGCAACGCCAACAGCAACGGCGACTCTAACGGCGACTCTTAACGGCGACGGCAACGGTAACGGCGACTCTAACGGCGGCGGCAACGGCGACGCCAACGACGACGCCAACGGCGATGGCGACGCACCCACCGTCTGCGGCGTCCGGTGCGCCTTCCACGCCCGCAATCTTCACTTGGCCCGGGTGCACCACGCCGTCGCTGTGGGCCGCTCCGGAACCGCCCACTCCGCCGGTGTCCAGAGTGCGCGCTGACGACATGCCAGGCGCCACACCGATAGCCCCGCCAGACAGCGCCGATGGCGCCTTCAAGAGGGGCACCATCCCCAGCTGACTGGCCCCTCCCAACTTGCTGTTGGCCTGCCGCTTGACGCCGCTGGCGGCGCCGGGGTCCTTGCCGGCCGCAATGGCCAGCGCGTGCTGGGAGGTGTGGGTCCTGAGCCGCCGTATCGAGGTTCCGTTTTCCTCTACCGTGAAGTGGTCCAGGTCCTCGCCATGCATGGCTGTGTGCAGCACCGCCACATTGCCCTTGATGAGGTTGAGCGGCTTGATGGCCGCCATCATGCGAGTGTTGCTGGTGCCGTTCTTGAGGGCGACCTGGGGGCAGGGAGGGGGCAGGGAGGGGGCAGGGAGGGGGTGCGGGGGTGGAGGGTGCGCGTGTGAGACTGGTCTGATGCTCGTCCTATGGTCGCAACGAGGCAGGCAAAAAGTGGGGTGATGCCGCCCACGTGGCCGCACCTGGAAGGAGATCTGCAGCGGCATGCCGTCCGCGTGGCGCGCCTCGAACACCCGCCGCGGACCCGACTTGTGCGCCGTCTTGCCCTTCATGCCGCCCTTGACGTCTGCGCGCAGGAGACGCGGAGCGGCACACGCACCCAGGAACACGGCAAGCGGGTGAGACCCACATCGCCCCACACACTGTGCGGCTCCGCTTCTTAGCGGAAGGTGGATACACTGTTCCGCCGCCTTTCATGGAACCCTAGCCGATAACAGCAGCATCAGCATACCCATCGGCATCAGCATACCAGCACGCGCATAGGTACACGAGGAACACCGCGTTGGTGCCGCGCGGCTACCGCCATGTGCTACTGTCAACACATCGCTGAGCCATATACCGACTCTACCCGGCCTCTCTTCTTTGGGGCTGCCCGGGGGTTAAGGCCGACAGCCACCAGGCCCCCCCCGCGACCACACAGACCCTCACGTTTGTTGCCAAGGAGGGATTCCTTGGTCAGCAGCGGCGGCTGGCCGCCGGCGGTGCTGTTGGCGGCGGTGGAGGCGCGCGTCCCCGGGAGACCAGGCAGGCCGAACCGGGTGCTGGTGCTGCCCGGCGGGCCGAGCTTCAGGAAGCGAGACAGCGGCTGCTGGCTCATGGTGTTGGCGGGAACACCGAAGATGAGACCTGATGGGGAGTGGGGTTGGGGTGGGGGTTTGAGAAGAAAAATCCGCGAATCCACGGCCCCGGGGTTGGGGTGGGGGGCTAGTGGGCCGGAGCGGGTCGGCGGGAGCCAGGGCGAGGAGGCCGGGGTTGGGTGAGGGTCGGGCGGGAGCAGCAGTAGAGGGTAGCAGCTAGGGCAGGCAGCTGCTAAACCCAGCCTTGGTGCCAGCGCCGACTCGGCCAGCCGAAAACTCACCCGCCGCAGGGTCGGCCTTGATCACCATCAACTTGTCGTTTAGCTCCATCACGCCGCTCAGCAGCTCCGGCCGCCACAGTTTGATGGTGTAGTGCGTGCCGGCAGGGGTGTGCTGCAAGGCGAAGGGCGGGGAGCCCGACGGGGATGCAGAAGATTAGGAGGGGTGGTGCGCCTGCCCTTGGCTGGCTGTCCGCTGCAAGCGTGCAACCCTCGCGAGCGGCTGCGCTTCTGGCAGCTCGTCCAAATGATGGTCCCGTGACCCTCCAATTGTTGTTGCGGGGCGGAGCGCTCGACCTTCGGCGGCCTCTCGTTGGTACCGGTTGGTTCAGCACGCCAGCAGCCGTGTCAGTACCGGGGAGGCTGCCGGTTGGTTCAGCACGCCGGTGCCAATGCGAAGCCGCGGAAGGCCGAGAGCGCCTTGGCGGACACCAGCCAACAAGCCCAGGAGACCACCTCTGCACCCACCTCCGGCCCCAACACTTGCATCACAGCCGCCCGCCACTGGATCATGGAGCTGCGCAGCAGCGTGCTGGAGCGCTTCATGCTGCGCCGGTGGCTCAGCTGCCGGACCGGCGGTGCGCCCTCCTCCTGCGGCTCCGCCTCGCCATGCTGGCGCCCCAGCTTGTGTGCCGCCTTCTCCGTCTCCACGGAGAGGTACTGCGGCAGCACGCCCACACGCCAGGCGGAGCCCGGGCGGGTGGTCGAGTGCTGCGCCAGGGCCTTGACTGCGTGCATCACGCTGTGGCCTGCGGGTCGGGGGCACCAAGGGCCATCAGGGCCATCGTCATTCGGTGCCATCAGAGGACGCCGGCGGTCATCAGGGGACATCATTCGATGCAAGCCGCCAGGCGATTACAACATGGCAAGGCAAGGGAGAGGCGGAACGGGAAAGGAGGCGGGCAACCAAGGCGGAATGGGAAAGGAGGCGGGCAGGCGGGGCTCCAGCCCAGCTTCGCTGCCACGGCGGGCAGCCAACGCACCTTCGGCGTGCCACTCCTGGAAGATGTCAACGGCGTCGTACAGTTTGCGGCCCATGAGGTTCTCCGGGGGGAAGCCGAAAATCTGCGGCCGGGGGGGTCCCGCGACGGGCTCGCCCGGGGACATGCCCGGCATCAGCCCGCTGACGCTGCCGTGCACCTGGTGGTGGGTGGTGGACACGCTGAGGATGTGGCCGTGCTGGTCGGTGGTGATGCTGAGGCGCTGCTCGTCCAGGGCCTCCTCGTTGGTGACGCGGTTGGCGCGCACGATGTTCCTGGGGTTCGCGCGCGAGCAGCGAGGGAGGCGAGGGAAGTGAGGGAAGCCAGGGGAGTGAGGGCGCGGGGAGGCGGGGAGCGGAGGTGGCGCGGCGCGGAGGGCCTTCCGGGCAAGTGGCCCCCACTCCACCGTCCGCCGTCACCACTTCCACCTGCCGCTCCCGTCCCAAGGTTACGTAAACAGAAGCCCCGCCCGGCAATGCCGCACTCATCCTTGCCATGCCCAGCGCAGCCGCTGCCCCGAGCGCGCCGCCCCCGGTGCATCCCGCCCCGGCCCGCCAGGCCTCGAGTAGTACGACTCACACGTGGACGCCCGAGATCTCGCGAGATGTGATGCTCATCCGTACGGGCACGTGGACCCCGTTGGACGACACGAGGCTGTGGACCGCGCCTGCTCGGCAGCTGGAGGGGGGAGGCTTGTTGAGCGACGTTTCCGCGTCCTTGATCCAGCGGTGGTGCAGGAAGCCAAAGGGCTGCGGCAGCAGCGTGCCGATGTCCCGACCGCGCATGTCCTTGGGCTTGGTGCCAAGCAGGCTGCAGAGGGCCTGGTTGGCGAACAGCACGCGACCGTGGTGGTCGAACACCATGGTAGGGACCACCTCGCCGCACCGGGTCATGTTGAGGACAAGCAGGCGCTGGTCGGCGGTGCCTGTGCGGCGCGGCGAGGGAAGGGCGGCGGGAGCGCGGGAGGAGGGGGGAGGGATGAGGGGAGGCGATCAAGCGCAAAGGGGGAAGGGGTAGGGGATCAGGGAAACAGGGAATCGGGATTGCGCGGACTGCGCGGAGCTCTGAACACGTGTAAGAGACGGACGGCGGTTGGACCCGGGTGCAGCACCGCGAGACGTCACGGCGCAAGGGCTGCGAGGTGGGCCTTTTGTATCGTGGTGTGGCAGCAACACGACAGGCAGCCACGCCAGCGTACCTCCCATCTCGAGCCGCACGGTGACGGGGACGTCCTCCGCGTACTTGTGCAGCAGCAGCACGTCGGCCTGCGTGGGAGCATGCGGCGTGTTGGGTATTGAGAGGCGCCAATGATGAGGACACCAGTGTCAGCGATGGCGGCAGGGGCGGTGCAGGCGGGGTGGCGCTTGGGCGCATGGGTCGTGTTGGGTGTTGGGAGGCGCCAATGATGAGAACACCAGTGTCAGCGATGGCGACAGGGGCGGTGCAGGCGTGGTGGTGCTTGGGCGCATCGAAGTTGCCAGTGCCGGTCGCAGAGGCGGTCCCAACTTGCACGCAAAGCTGCTCTGCGGCCCATGGCACCGCGCGCCCGAAGCCCCACTGTCGCCCGGGTCACCTGAATGCTGCCCTCCGCCAGCTCCTCCTCAGTGGCCTTCAGAGCGTGCTCCAACAACCTACACAATGCGGTGGCAGTTGGTTGGAGTTGGAATATGGTTGGTAAAAGGTCTATAAACCGACTTGGGAACGCAGTCGAACGCGATGCAGCACACACGGATCCCCCTTAAAATTGAAGACTCCTGCGAAAACCCTGAACGCTGGCTCCCGTCACGCACCGCCTTGACCACCACAGCCACCACAACCCCCCAAACTCTCACAATCTGTAACGGGCAGGCTCAGGCTCACGCGCCCATCGACCTCGCTCTGACCTTCCCCTCCTCCACACCCGACGAAACAGCGCTCCACAGCAGCAAAGCCCGGTCGAAGGACGGGCTCGCTTCGGGAACTCACTTGTCGACTCCCACCGGGTCCGCCGCGATGGCGGTGAAGGGCTTGCCGATTAGGTCGTTGGGCGCCCAGCCCGCGTAGTCCGTGAAGGACATGTCGGCACACAGCGTCACGCCAGTGGGCATGAGCCAGGCCTTAATCTGGTGGGGGTCCACGTCCACCTCCTGCGGGACCGAACGGGCGGCCGGCAGCAGGCCGAAGGGCGGTCAGGATCACATACCTGGCACCCTTCCATGCCCTGCTCAACGCTCCTCTTTGCCTTACGGTGAGGTAGGTTTGCGCACAGAGCCCGCCCGCCGACCTAGCGGCTCCCCTTCAGCCCTTTCAACCCCGGCGCCATCTCGGCCTGTATGCCGCCGCCCCACCTTCAGCAGGCCCATGAAGATGGCGTCGGCGCCGTTGCCCTGCGACTTGGTGACCAGAATCTTGATCGGGAAGACGTACCGGTCGCGGTGCAGCGCCACCACCTCGCGCAGCGAGTCCAAGATCTTCGCCTTACCTGCGGCCAGAAAGGGGGGGGGTAGGTGGAGGGGGGCTGCCCAGCACTAGCGCTGGTGGGAGCGATGGCGTGCGGCGAAGGCCAACGGGCGCTGGGCGAAGGAGCATGGCGCAGGAGGTATTTGCAACACGCACGGGCTCGAAGGGATGACGCTTCATGGCTCCAGAGCAAGAAAAACTTGCCAAGACTCCATCCGTAAATCACGCCCGAGGTCTCTCCGCCTCCTCCCCTTCCCTCCCTTGTGCCATTTGCCAGCTCCGGGCCACCCCCTGCGAGCCCGCCGCCCCGGCCCACCGGTCGTGACGTAGTTGCGCATGTAGGTGTTGTGGCGGGCGGAGAAGGGCTGAGGCATTAGGCACGAAATGTTCTTGCCCTCGAGCTCGCCCTTGTTGTAGCCCAGCATCTTGGTGGCGTGCTTGTTGGCCATTTGGATGATGCCCTGTTGTACCGGCGGCGAGGGCCAAACGGTAGAGACGGCCGTTAGCGTGTGCTACTTGCGACAGCAAAGCAGAAGCGACCACGCATTAAGCAACAGCTGATAAGGGCAACGTCGGTGCCAGGATGCCACATCCAGCTACATACAGCTCCTAGGCATTCTCCACCCCGCGAGGGATGCCAGGTTCCATACCACCGGGCCCGGCTGTTCGCTGCCCACACTCGTCGCTGCCCCCAGCCGCCCACGCGCCCCAACCCACCATGGCGTTAATTGTAACGATGGCTGAGTTGCGCATGCTGAGCCCCTCGTCGCCAGCCAGATCGTGCTCCGCGTTCTCCAGCGCCTCCTCCTGCTTCTCAGCCTCACTGCAGGTCGGTAAATGCAGTCCAGGAGCAGCATAAGCACACACAAGCGGCTTACTAGCGGTTTTTATCAACCCATAAGCAGAGGGCGCCAGGCAGCTGGGGTTCCAAGGGCGCGGCACCTGACAGTGGAATGGCCTCCCACGATATCAGCACATTATTCGCACTTTCTTACTTGAACGTTTTGTCGAAATGGCCTCCCACGACATCGGCAGCCGCTCGCCATGCCGTGGGTTCAGAAGCCTGCCCCACCTGTTACCGTGCGGGTCCCCACCTGTAAAACTGCGCCGCGGTCCATGGGTCGTTCTTCACGGTCTCCAGGAAGATGGCGTAGCTTCGAAGCAGCTTGACAGCCTGCAGCACCACCGCGTTGCGGAAGGGCCAGCAGGGGAGGCATGTCAGTGCGATGAGAGGCGCGGCGGCGGCCGGCGTTCGGGACAGGCAGGCAGGCATACAGGCAAGCAGGAAGGCAACCTGTCAGCATGAAATGGGGAAGCCGGCACACAACAACCGCTGCATGCCGCTCCGCGGGAGGCATGATCGCGATGGCCGTGGAACAAGGCGCGACACAGCAGCGTCACCCACCGCATCCCATGCTACAGCACCCCGCACGGCGCGTGTCTTTGCGCCCTGTCCCATCGCGTGTGCCGACACCCTAACGATGCCTGCTTACCTTGGGGTAGCGCTCCAGAACCATCTTGTACGTCTTGTCCGCCAGGCGCTCCATCTGCTCGATCTTGCGGAAGGCCGACGTGAGGGAGTTCATGTTGACCGCGTCGTACAGCAACAGCCGCCAGAACTCGCGCATCGCCACCAGCGCAGCCTTGTGGTACGACTGGATCATCCTGGCAAGCAGAAATAGAAAATAGGTGGGAAGGAGGGTCAGCCGCTGCACGGGGGCTGTCTTACTACCTATGCATCAAGCAGCCGTCTCCGTGAGCGTGCCCAAGCTACGCTGGCGGTCAAAGGACCGTCGTGCTGACCCACATCGTGCCACCGACTTCCCTCCAACAGCGGTGGTGCAACGGTTCCAACGCACACGCGCATAAGGAGGAGAAGCAAGCCCCTGATCCCCTGTTGGCGCCACCGGTGCGACGAGGGGCCTGCAGCTGCTCACCGGTAGTTGCGCTGGAACTCGACGTACGACACCAGGTCCGCCGCGCTCTCGCCGCTGCTGCTGACCGCGGCCTTCTGCTTGTGCTCCTGCTCTCGCGTGAAGATGGAGAAGCGGTACGACAGGTTCAACGGCATGCGCCGGGCCTCCTCCAGCTGCGACCAGCCGCTCTGAGGGACGTGACGCCGGCCCAAGTGAGGAGCGGGTCGGGGCGGTATGTGTCAGCGGGACTGAGGTTGCGCCAGTGCGGCTGTAGTTATGCCAGTTTCCTTGTGAGCTCATTACACGCGGATGTGACCTGACTGCTAAGTTCATTTGGGTTGTTCGCGGCGCAGCGGAAGCGGTAACCTGGTCCGCATGGTGGTGAATGCAGGGCAAGCGGAGACCCACGCGATTGGTTGCTGTCGATTGGTAGCGGACACAGGTCACAGGGCGCACCGCCGGACGGCAGGGCGCAGCGGCAGGAATGGCCAAAGATGGCGCTGTGCCGGAGGCAGCGAGCAGGGCGCACCTGCAGCTGCTGGCGGCAGTCGATGAGGAGATTGGCATACACGATGTGCAGGTACGGTGACCTGCGGGCGCGACCAGCGGAGCAGCAGCAGCAACAGGCGGCCGTGAGGAGCAGCAACAGCAGGCGGCTGCTAGGAACTGTCGCAGAAGCAAGCAGCCGTCCAGGTTGGTCGGCCCGGTGCAGCAGATCCAGCGGCATCACCTTCGCCGCCTAGGAGCCGGCCCTCCGCGGTCGCTACCACCAACCATCACCAACCCACATCGCTATCGCCTACCCCGCGCCCCCGGAGCGTGGAGGGCGCCGTCGATCAGTAGCGCAGTCAGGGGTGCTGCTGCTGCTGCGTTGCTCGCGCACTCACTTGGGGAACTGCTGGATGCCCGCTCGAAGGATCGTCTCCGCGAGGTCAATGGTCTGCTGGTCCAGGTTGCCGTCCTCGTCCCACACGCGAGCCACGCGCGAGCAGATCTCCACGTCCTTGTCATCAGAAAATCGGTAAACGCGCTTGGAGTACAAGTTCGGCTGCTGGTGCAGGATCTACAATGGGCGGGGAGGGGAGGATTGGGGCATGCTGGTGAGGGCGTGGAGTGGATCACGGACGAACGACAACGCTGGGGGCCCGAATTGGGTCGGTTGGGCGGGGAAGGAGAAGGACGCGGCATATGCGCGATTGGGAGGTGCAGGGTGAGCGGACGGCTATGGGCTGGAAGGTTGCAACGAAAAACCGACATGCCGCGGGTCGGCCCATGCTGGCACCGTTATCATGCCTCCGGTCTTCAGCTCATTCTCAAATGCAAGGTGCTTTGTCCAGCCAGCAGCTAATGACATGTCGCCATACGATCCGCGGGCATTCAGCCAGTGGATGCAACAATGCGCAAGCCTTCCTATGAACCACAACTGACGGACCGCCGCACCACTCCTAACCTCTAATGCTCCGCCGCCTGTGGTGAGCCCGGCAGCCCTCAAGCCATCTTCCCTCGCATACCTGGAACCTCAGCGACACCCGGAAGAAGTAATACAGGCGGATAGCGCCCAGCAGGCCGGCTCCGAAAAACACAACAGGCAGGCCGTACAGCATGGACTGCGCAGAGTTGGCGGGCAGGTGGGCGCAAATTGTGTATGCGTAGTGGGAAATCGATCTTCCAGGCTGGGGTGTCGTACAGGCGCACTGCAGCCTCGCGTCCCGCTTACGTTCGTGATGGTTTGCGCGGTTTCGTAGTTAACGATGTCCCACTGAATAAAGCCCATGCTGCCCTTCTTGACCTTGTGCGCCTCCACCAGGAACACAAGCACACCCAGGTGCACGCCGACCCAGGCATGCACGGCGAAGAATGACAGCCGGAAGCTGTTTATCCAGGACGTGTAGTACGGCAGCTGTACGACCAGCGACAGGCAGGGGAGAGGAGGGAGCGTTAGGCGGACGAAGCGAGGCGGTTGGGACGGCTGGGTGGTACAGGTCAACACGCCGGTAACATCGCGCGGAATGTTTGTGTTGGTGGATGGTAATGACTTGTATGCCGCCATCCCAACCTTCCCGTCTAGCACCCTCTTTAAGTTCACGCCCCGCCGGCTTCGCGACAGGTCAGTGCATCCGCGTTGTGTCGGCAGCGTTGTTCAGCACACGCCCTCCTCGCGCCAAATGCCGGGTCGGTTCAGCTGACAGCCAGGCGTTGCGGCCCTGGTGCCATCCCTCCTTGCCCGTCAGGCACCTGCGCCAGGCCTTGCCTGCTATTGGCAGCGCCCATTCACACATCGCCACGGGGCATGCCGTGCCCCACCCCCCCCAGCCACGTCCCGGCGCGCACCTGCTTCAGGTGGAAGTAGAAGGTGGCGGTGGTGCACACCGCAAAGACGACCCCCTGCACGCGCGGGAAGTCCCACAGCAGCACGTCTACCACCGTGATGACTGTCTTAGCCAGCTGCGCCTTGAGCTCACACATGCTGTGCGGCGCCGCCAGCAGGCTGCGGGACATGGGCTGCAGCTCATGGTCCGCAATCACCTGTGGGGGCGCGAAGAAGGGGGCACCAGCGTTGAGGACCCATCACGCCCTCGAGCTGTAGGCAACAACACACGCCCCCCGGGTCCGCCGACACCCAACACACACCAACGCACACAGGTCTAGAGTGGTGACGTCACGTTGGAGTGTTGGGTACATTCCATCTAGTGCGAAGTGCGCAGCTACGCGTCCCCCACGACGTAGACAGGGCCGGAGCACAGGGCCGGTGCCATGGGCCACATGCAACGAGCTTACCGCCCGCACGTGACGTCTGGAAGTTCTCATTTATCGACACTATACCCTGCCCCAAGCTGCTCTACACCATTTGGCGCCGCAGCTGTAACCCAACATTACATCCCCGGCGCTAGCCCCTAGCGCCACCCAAATCGCTGCCCAGCCGTCCGGCCGCCCACCAGAAGCAGCGCCGCCACTGCGAAAGTGAGCGAGCTGAGCGTGGCCACGACCAGATGTATCAGATGGGGCATCGCCAAGCATTCTACAAGGGCGACCGGGCGGACGCGGGTTTCGCCATCAGGGGGTGGGACAGGGCCTCAGGTGGACGTCGGGACGCAGGTACGGAGCGTCGGTTGGGCTTCGAGCGCAGACGGCTGCAGCCTTACCCCCCCACCCCCTGTTCTACTACTTACGGGTTTCCTCTGTCGGGACGCAGGTACGGAGCGTCGGTTGGGCTTCGAGCGCAGACGGCTGCAGCCTTACCCCCCCTACCCCCTGTTCTACTACTTACGGGTTTCCTCTGAATCCCCGCTATCTCCATCCTACGCATGCAGCTCTTCACCATGAAGCGCTTCATCGCTTCCCCATGACCGGGTCGTCACGACCTGCCCCCGAACCCACGACGATCCAGTGGTAACGGAGTGCAAGGCATGTAGGCGCTCATTGGAGGAAAGTGCCTATGTGGGCTCATATTCCGTTCCAGAAAATGGGCGGCATTTTGCAACCCAGTGAAAGGAATTGGCCAGGGGGGCCATGCCCTAGATTATATCCACACTTGCAAAGGATAGCGTTGTGGTTTGCAAGGCGTGCCACGCCACAGCTTGTGGCCTTGGCAGGGCCACAGTGTGAATTTTGGGTGTGTTACCCAAAGCCGCCAAGCAAAACACAAAGGTCGCCAGCGCTACCAGGTCCCCCTTTCAAAGCAGTCGATTGATTTACTCACCAACGTGCCATATGTGTTGCACCCAGACTCCGTGATCGGGAGCGCATTCCAAAATGACAAGGAAGATGTTCAGTGCGGCGATGTACAGCATGCCGAAGAAGAGGCTGGCCACGATGCGCACGAACTTGATGGGCCACAGGAATGGAAAGGAGTCGTTTTTGAAGCACCACGCAACCCACACGCAGATCGCCACGGACAAGAATAGCATGGCGGACAGCAGGTAAAACGTGATGACGTAAAATTTGTAGCCAGTCGCTGCCAAAGGCTTGTGGATTTCCAGCATGTAGAAGAAGCGAAACACCCTACAGAGTGAACACCTCGAGCTCAGTCGGCTGCCGCAGGGACGGGGTCCAACTGGGGAACCTTACCCGGTATGCGGGTCCACGGCCCATGGGTACTCCAGGTTGAACATAATAGCCATAATGAGCAGGAAGTCCACGATGACAGTCAGGACCGCAACCTTCCAACTATCGCTGTACTTCTCTTTGGCAAGCGTGAAAAGCACCTGGGGAGCATGGTATCGCAGGACATGCGTGCAAACGGCCGTCATAACCCAATGTTCTCCAACAGCCGTTATTCATGAACAGCCGCGGTTCTGGTAAAAGCAGTATCGCAGGTCAAAGCTGAACCTTCGGCGATTAAGCCCCTCGGCCGCCTACGACTGTTCCTAGGCCTCACCCCGAAAAGCGCTGTGGTGAAGCCATTGTTTGCGTTCTGGTTCTCCACCGATTCACCATGCTTCTGAGCGTCTTTAACAATCCTGGTCGCATAATGAGGTACAAAGGTGAGCAGCTGACAGGGGGCTACCAGAGGGCTTCCGGGAAAGCGAGGGCCTACTTGGTGGCGCTGGATTTCCCGCTCCCTTGGCTACCAAAACTGCTTTGGCGCTCCATTATTGCGTCGTCCCCTCTCCGGCTAGTTCAGGCGTCAAGTCGGTCTTGTATGTTGGCCCTTTGGCAATTCACGCCCCATTGATAAGATACCGGGGCCCTTATTACAGGACCAGACTATCCAATGTCGTTGACAAGAGCACTGCACATTGTAAAGTCGGACTTAAAGCAAGCAAACAGCAGACCAAAGTCGAGTCATTTAATCAAACATCGTTATAGATTCGTAAGCATACATACGTTTTGTTGTAGATGGTAAAAACATAGGCGCATACCAGCTTACAGTGGACGCACAAAACGGATGTACGACCAACGGGTCTCGTTTACTGCACGTCGCGCCCTTGCATATGTCAAAGATCGGCGATTTGCCATCATAACTTCTAAGGGTTGCCTTTGTTTGGATAAGTTACATCCGGGGTGTGCGCCGTTCAATGCCCTTACCGCCGTGGGCGTCTAAGGGTCGTTTCCGAAAGGCCTCGCGTAACAGAAAGTCCACATTGGCGAACCGAATCGATATCAAAACCTGACAAGGAGGGGCACACATGGCCTGAAGGGTCTTCTGGTTTGATGTGAGGCTGGGAAAGGGTGTTCGAGACCATTTCCCTTTCCCTCCCCGTCCCTCCGCCACCTCCCCTCGCTGTCCCTAGTGAGCCGAACTCTTTCCCTTCGTACAATTTCCATCCTGTACCTAAGTGCAATGATTTGTCTCTTACATATCGGTACATGCAGTGCCGGGTACGTATTGACTTCGCTTGGTCGTGCTTGGAGACCTTTTCGGCTCCTCTCCGAGCTGTCCGAGGCGTCCGAGGAAAGGGTGCAATCTGAAAGTGTACGACTAGTTGCCTACCAACGACTTACTTCAATCGATTGCGATGCAATACTGTCCTGGTTGGGGCCCCTGCCTCCCCGACTCGTTTATACTTCAGTGAGATGCATCCATGCCGATCCCACGCCTTGGAAAATTGAAATACTTCATTGGCCGCTTGCTGGCATGGTCGTCAATTCGTGATCATGCGACACCTTTAACTGCTAACTATCGGGAGAATGCATGTCCCAGAATGACGGTCCTAGCGGCCCCTACGGTGCTTACAACCGGCATTAATGGCAACGGTAGCCGTCTTTACGTGTGAGGACATCCCCGAAACCAGCTATGACACCTTCTAACTAACGTACTCCCTGCATCGTCATGTTGGGTGTGCTGCACATCAACGGCCGTACTGTCACGAACAATAATCCCCTACCTTCAATGAAAACGCGCAGAACGCAGTGGCTTCGAACACATGTGCACCATCAGTGTAGCGTAAGGAACAGACAGAAAACCTAGGGCCTGGCATTTAGGCCTTGGGGAGTGTGCCTTGGCCTAGCGGCCTTAATTCCCTTTACACCCCATGTATGAAACGCATCATATTCTGCACCCACACGATTAACAAATGCTGCTCCACGCCATTAGGGGTGCAGGACAGGAGGCAGCAGATGTCAGAGGCAAGGTATATTTGCTTGGGGACCAAATGCGTTTGCTCTTGACGACTTTGGTAGGCAACATAGCGCTGTCGCCTTTTAGCCCGCCAAATACCTCAGAGCTCTGAGTAAGTATATCGATACAGTCTCAAATATTTACGGCAGGGGTAATGGCGTCTGCCTTCCATAAAGTGCAGCGGTAAATGGCGCGGCCGACCCATGGGAACAGCACAGCAGGCCATTGTCAAATATAGCGTAGTCACTTTGAGTCGAAAGGCATCTTGCTAGGGTATATGAATTTCCGTCGTTGGAGCCCAATGCACCGCACTGTGGATTTCGCGTAATGCAACCCAAGCGCCATTCCACAGTTGCTTCGCTTACTATTCGCCTTTTCCATTGGAAGCCTCCACTCAAAGCAATTTATGGTTATAAACACCCGGTAGATATCAATTCCTCTGAAGTTCGCAAGATCTGCACCTCACCAAACATTCCCGCATTCTGAGCGCCTCTTAGCTTGCCAAGCTGCTTAGCCCACTCATCTACTACTCAGCACCATGCCGGCAGGGCCGGAGAAGGTCGTGCTGCATCCGCTAGTATTGCTTTCGGTTGTGGATCATTACAACCGGGTTGCCAAGGACACCAAGAAGCGCGTTGTGGGCGTGCTCTTGGGGGAGCTTTACAAGGGGACAGTGGATGTCACGAACAGTTTCGCGCTGCCGTTCGAGGAGGACGACCATGACCCCAGCATCTGGTTCCTGGACCACTCCTACCTAGAGCAGATGTACAAAATGTTCAAGAAGGTTAACGGTGCGTGGTGGATCGTTGTTCTGGGTGCGTGCATGGCTCGCCGTCGCTTATGAAAGTGTTGGGCGTGCCGCAGCCCGCGAGAAAATTGTGGGCTGGTACAGCACGGGGCCAAAGCTACGCGAGGCAGACTTGGACATCAATGAGCTCATACGCCAATTTTGCGACAACCCTGTGCTGGTAATCTGTGAGGTTCAGGTGAGGGGGGCAGGGTTGGAGAGGGAGGGGAAAGAGACGGATTGGGTGTGATTGAGCCGACCTTTGGCTTTATGCAACCAGTAAACCTGTGCAAACTAAAGTGAGAAGGCTTTCACCAGCACTGGCGTTTGGACGGTTGGGGACTGAGGCCGGCGATATTTGACCAGCCCAACAACTTGAGCTGGGGGAACCGAAGGCTGCCCGCAAAGGCATTCCACGTGAGCATCATACAAGCGCCGACGGCGAATAGGGAGCACGGCGCAGACCCTCCCTGGCGCGCGACGTCTGGGCTGATGAGAGGAAATCCGTTGGTCAGCAGTGTCTGGGGCGGGGCTTGTCCCTTCCTGGACACAGTGATGACGTAGTAAGGCCAACAGAGCAACGGCACGGAAAGCCAGCTACGTCATGCAGGGTATTTTTTGCTTTTCTGTTGCTTCAGTTGCTACTGGTCACCTGGTACTGTTGCGCTGTCAAATAGTGGCGTTGGCTCGGGTGCTGTTAGAGGTTTTAGGGACGTACACGTGGCTCCACATGACTCATCACTGCCATTCCCGTTAATACTGCCAATCGCAGCCCAAGGAGGTAGGCCTCCCCTTCACCGCCTACTACTCCGTGGACGAAGTGCGCACGGACGGCACTGAAAAGGCCAAGAAGGTGGGCAGCGTAGAAGCGCGTGTATCGACATCGGAGAAACAGGCAGGATACTAGCAGGGAAATAAGTAGGATGGGGCGGCCCAAGGAGATGGGGCGGGGCGGCTGGGGGTGGCTGCGAAGCCGGGGGCAGGGTTGGGATGGCTTCGAGACGCCAAGGCCAGGTGACGGTGATGCCGGCTCCATGTGCTAAGGATTGTGTGGGGCTTCTAGATCGGCGTCTTGAATTGGGTATGGAAGCAACTGGGTCGGCATGAACCACCGGACCAGTCTGTCGCTTAATGGCGGCGGCTTTCTCGCGTCACTGCTGCACGATTGCAATATGCTGCAATGCAAGGCATGTGTCAATGCGCTGGCTTGCCTCCTACATGACACTTCCAAGCCAACCCTCGCAATCCGCAGGTGTTCAACAGCCTACCGACGGAGGTGGGCCAGACGGAGGCCGAGGAAATCGGTAAGCAGAAACATGTTGGCTTTGGGGATGGCGGCGCCGGGGTGCAGGAAGTGACCGTTGGCAGTTCTCTGGCGGGTGGCAAGGCCCCCCCATCGGCTTTAGTATCCCCAAACCCAGTTCTCCAGCATGCATCTCAAAACGTCTGTCCTAAACGGTTTTTTCGGGCATCCACGGGTCTTCCTCGAACCCCCATTCGCGGTTTCCGGGATTGGCACCACTTGAGCCAAAGAGCTGTGTGGGAGTTACGGTAATGGTTTTGTGTTTTGGGCGGGAGGAGGCGACGTGGCGCCTAGCAGGATCCGACGACGCGGGGATGATGAAGACCCGCGACTGAACATCGCGGCTCTGTGTGCTGTGCGACACAGTAGTGCAGTCTGGGGGCTCCCATGGGGTTGGTGTCTGGGTTGGCCAGCCCCTGGCGAGGCGCATCGCTGAGGAGTGTGGCCACGGGAGAACGCAGCGGTGTCCGAGTGGCCTTGAGGAGTGTGCGGCAGCAGGCGAGGGGTCCGCACCTGTGGGCGACCCAGATGCGTGGTTTGGAATAGGTTCCGGGGTAGGCCAGGCGTGAGCGCGATGAAATGGGGTGGGGACACGGGTGGCGTCGGCGACGTGTGTGTGTATTAGGGTCCGCCCGGAGCCGCATGGCGTCCGCTGGCGGCCTCGCGGTGGGCTCACGCACCACGAGGCCGGCTCCTGCGTCCATCCTTTCAGCGCCAATGACGCCATTCGCGCCGGCGCCGCCCTCTCACCTCGCCACCGCCCACCCTGGTGGGAGCCGATTAGCGCTTGTGGCTGCGCTCATGCTTCAGCCGCCCTAACGGCCCGTGCCTGCGCCCGCGCCCTCCCCCCCTCAGGTGTGGAGCACCTCCTGCGCGACGTGAAGGACGCAACGCTGTCCAGCCTGGCGGGTGACGTGTCCTCCAAGCTCCTGGCGCTCAAGGGGCTGCAGGTGGGGCGCGAGTCGTGGAGTAGGCACGTACCCGTAGTAAGGGGAACAGGAGTGTAAGACTGTTAAACTACCCCCTCGGGGCGGCGGGTGCTGAATTCCCAATAACCCTCCACACCCCCAGTGTCGGGCTGTGACCGTGGGGGCTGCAGCCAGTTCGGCGCTCCGGTGGTTGGTTGTATGGTGGTTGGTGGTATGGGCGCAAGCACGAAGCGATACTTCGTCGTTCCCTCCTCCACACCTGGTCGAGCACTGTCCGGGCCTTGGCTGCGCCTTATCGCCATCGCAGGAGCGGCTGGCGGAGATCTCCGAGTACCTGGGGCTGGTATTAAACGGCAAGCTGCCAGTCAATCACGACATCATCAACCACGTGCAGGTGGGGCGGCGACTGCGGTTGCAATGACACTGGCAACCGGTCGGGGCGGGTGAGGCAGCAGGGGGCAGCGGGGGCCACAGGAGCTCGCGGTGCGCCGTAAGCTGAGCTTGGGGCCGATGGGAGGGAGCAGGGAGCATTCTCAGGTGACTGTTCGTCTTCGGAGCAATCATGTGCCCTGTGGCCACACCGTCACTGCGCTCCGCCTCGCTCTGCCTGGCTGATGCCATTGGCGCCTTCGCTGGGTGGCGCAATGGGTTAGTGGCCTCTCCATCTCCCTCGGAAGTGTCGGTTCCCATTTCGATTCCATCCTCCGCCCCGCTGACTTACCGCCCCGCAGGAGATTTTCAACTTGCTGCCCAACATGAACGTCGAGTCGCTGTCCAAGTCGTTGGCGGGTGGGTGTCACGGACATCCCCATTGGTGATGAGTCGGCAGCCTGAAGCGCATGTTGCTGCGGTTGACGCTGCCGCTGCGCCCCGCGCGTCCCCCCACATTTGAAACCTGCTGACGAATCCCCACACTTGAATTTACCTGCTGACGAATCCCCACACTTGAAACCTGCTGACGAATCCCCACATTTGAAACCTGCTGACGAATCCCCACATTTGAAACCTGCTGACGAATCCCCACATTTGAAACCTGCTGACGGAGCGCTTTGCTCCGCTCTTCGTGTAGTCTCCCTCGTATCCACCGTGCCGCGTAGCGGCCTTCTTCCCTTGCCTTCCCCGGTCCCTTCCCCACGCTGTCCTCATTTTCTTCTTGCCCCGCCCGCCCTTTGCCGCCTGGTGACTGCAGTCAAGTCCAACGACATGATGCACATCATCTACGTGGCGTCACTGGTTCGCTCCATCCTTGCACTCCACAAGCTAATCGACAACAAGGAGCAGCGGCTCTGGCAGGAGAAGGAGGTGTCGAAGAAGGAGAAGGACAAGGCCGATGAGAAGGCCAAGAAGGAGAAGGAAGCCAAGGATGCGAAGGAAGCCAAGGAGGCCGAGGCAGGCAAGGACGGAAAGGACGCCAAGGGGGCGGAGGCCAGCGGGAAAAAGTAAATGACGCCACGTGCGGCGATGCGGCATCTCCTTCCGGGCATTCACGGAAGGTGTGCTGTCGCGGCAGGGGCGTTGGTCGAGCGCCAACGGGGTGAGGGCAGAGGAAGGGTGTGTGTGACGGTTATGCAGGCGTGCCTGTTCTTTCTTGCAAGCACCTACCGGTAGTTCCGGGGCGTGCTTGCAGGCATGTGTACGACGGGACGGACGAGCCTGCAACTACCGCACAGCGTGGCGTCATGTGGGGCTGATTGCATCGCACATGAAAGCACGGCCAAAGGTGTGGTGCGCACTTGCGGAGAAGAAGCGTTTCGCCGCAGATGCGTTTGGGTGCGATAACCGCTGACTCCGCTGAGCTGCGCCCCACATGGGAGCGTGGGTGTAAGTTGGTTTGGTGTCACTGGGCGCTGGCGAGATGGAGGGCATTGGTTTGGTGTCGTGGGGCGCTGGCGAGATGGGGGCCATTCAGGCTGGCTGGGCGGCGGCCCGCTGGCTGGGTCCCTAAGGGCTCGATGTAGGATGACGGCTGCGCGCGTTGGACGGTGGTCTCGGTGGCCTAAGACCACAGGTCGCTAGTAGGTAGGCAACAGAACCCAGAAGGGCAGGGCGGATGGGGTTCCGGTTGGCGCAATCGCACCCAACACGCTCCGCCAATAATTGTAACCAGCCTCAATCACTAACACCGTCCTAGCACTACATCGTCGGGGTAACACAGCCTGGCCCGGGTCACGTGCACATATGGTTGAAAAAGGGAGAAGGAGAAGTCGAGCAGACGTGATTGAGAGAAGTCGGGCAGCCGGGGTCCTTGGATCACATGCTGATGCCTACAAGCACATCGCCCCCCAGCCGCGCAGCAACAGCCGTACAGTCATCAGGAGCTGTGCTGCCGCGCACACGCGAAGCACCCATGCAAGGCCCACAAGGGAACAAGAAATGTCGCCTTGTGAACTCGTGTTTGTGTAGTGCGGCCCCAGCGCTGCGCACGCTGCACGTAACGCAGCGTGGGGCTAGCCGCGGCTGGCACTGCGCCACTGCCGCCGCGCTTCGACCGTGAAGGCAGTGCTGGCCGGCACGGGTGCACCTGCCGAGGCACAGGGAAGCCAGCGCCGCGTCTGCTCCGCACCCAGTTTCCGAGGGGCATTGAGCATACATCTAACGCAGTTCCCCTAATATATTCTCATGTAGCAATCTATAGATCCCCTTCGGGAACTACGTTGTAGTTAAAACTACAACATCGGCTACAGCAGGAACAGCAAGCCGGCGTCGTGCCGCTCCTCCGCCTGGTAGCCCTCCGCCTGCTCGCCCCACTGGCGCTCCACCACCAGCAGCAGCCTCGCCAGCTGCGACCCCCGCACGTCCTCTCGACCCGCCAGCGCCCGCAGCGCCGCCACTAGCCCCTCCCCTGCCCCCGTCGACCACGCCACCAGCACCGCCTGCCGTACAGGGCCCAGGGCCCACAGCGCCAGCAGGGCCCTATACGTGCATGCGAAGACCTCTGGGTGGTTGGTGAAGCCGCCTAGCCAACCGTCAGCCGCCGGCGACCCACTGACATCGCCGTCGCCGTCGAGCCCAGTGGCGCCTGAGGGGCCGACGCCGCTCGCCGCCGCCACTGCCGCCGCCACTGCCGCCAAACGGTCAGCGGCCGCGGCCCCCCAAGCGGCCAGCTGCTCTGCCCCGGCAGCGGTCAGCGCTGCAGCCGCTTCCAACGCTGACGCACCGCCGCTGCCGGTTGCTGCTGCGCTTGCTGCGCTTGCTGCGCTTGGTGAAGGTGGCGGTGCTGCCAGGAGGGCCCTAACCGTGCGCCCCGCCAGCTGCGCCGTCAGTAGGGTCTCCTCGTGCGGGTTGTCGGCCTCCTTGTCGAACAACCGCCGGGCCTGGGTGGACCAGCCGGACGGGGCGGAGGCGCCGGCGGAGGAGACGGCCTGCAGAAGGGTTCAGGGTTTAGGGAGGCAGGTGGGCAGGTGGGTGGTTGAGGAGAGGTTAAGAGGACTCGATGGGAAATCAGGGTTGGATTGGGAGAAGGGGTTTGGGGAGGAGTATCGCGTGGGCCGCTGCATGTCCACGCCTAGCAAAGAAAGGACCATCCACGCATTCCGCCGCAAGATGTTACCGGTCATGATTGACACACGGTACAAAGGAACGAGTTCCTGCCTCCCCTCCCTCGAGCGGCAGCTTTAAAGTTAAACGCCCACACCAGACCCACCAGCGCAGCTACCACGTCCGGCAAGGCAGCCGCCTCGCCCTCCTCGCCGCCGGCAGTCACCAGTTCGCACAGCATCGACACGAGCGCCGCGCGGCTGGACTTGCCGCCGTCAGCAGTACCGCCGTACTGTACGACCAGCCAGGGGTAAAGTCGCCTGATGATCGCCTCCACGTACAGCGGCTGCCGGTCGTACACCGTCGCCGCCTCCTCGTTGCTTATTGCAACGCTTCCGCCGCCGCTGCTGCTACTGCCGTCGCCGCCACGTCCTTCCAGATCTGGGTTGTAGCTGGTCAACGGTACGGCAGCCAGGAGGCCCCCTGGCGGCGGCGACAGCTCCATCACCAACTGCGCCAGCCTCGCGGCGGTGTACCGCACCACGTGGTCCTCGTCCTGCGTACGGAAGATGGACGATTTGACGCTGCAACTGCAGCGGGTGCAGGCAGAACCCCGCGTCCCCCTCTCTCCCCTCCCACCCCAAAACATCACCTCCCGTAAACGTAAAGAACACCTCCCGTTCATCTCCCCTTTGTCGGTAAGATGCGACAACGACGCACGCTCCCTACCTCGAGCAGCTTGATGACACAGCGCCAGCCGCGAATAGCCAGCTGCTCCACCTGCCCTTCAGCCCGCTCCGAAACCACCTGCTCCCCCCCCCGCTCCGGGTCCTGCCCCGGGCGCACCGCCACCTGCAGCAGCTGCGACGCCGCCAGCGCCTCAGCGCCCGCCAGCCGCCAATCCTCCGGCTGCCACGGCGCCGCTGCATCCGCCACCGAGTCCAGCAGCGCGCCCAGCGCCGCCACCAGCGGCGGCGAAGCCGCCACCGCCGCCGCCGGCGAGCAGCCAGCTTGCCCGGCAGGCTCCGCCGGCGCCGCGGCGACCGCCGCCGCCGCCGCCATCATCGTGCTCCCCAGCGCCCTGCCCAGGCAGCGCAGAGCCTCGCATCGAGCTTCCAGCTCCTTGCAACCAGCCAGCAGCCGCTGCACGAGAGCCACGTGGCTCAGCGCCTGCTGCAGCCCGGCCGCCGCGTCGGCGCCAGCGGCGCCGACCCGCGGGTCGGCGCAGCACACGCAGCCCGCGGGGTGCTGCCACGTGCCCGCCGCTGCGCCCGGCGACGGCAGGAGCTCGCCTGTAATGGGGTCCATCGAGGGTTGCTGTGGAGCGCCTGTGACGCTATTGGTGGCTGCGGCTGCTGTCGCGGCGTTCTCGGCCGCCGCCAGGCTGGACGAGAGCTCGTGAAGGAGGCCGAGAGCTTTGAGCGCGCGCCTCGCCACCTTGTGCACCGGCTCCGCGGCAACTGCCTCCCACAGCAGCGGCATCCCCTCCGAAACCAGCCGTTTCAACAAGGCCGGCCGGGCCAGCAGCTCCGAGACCAGCCGAGGCAGCTTGCCGCCGGCGTCGCCGCCGCGAATGCTGGCTGCTACTGCTGCTGCCGCCGCCGCCGTGACTGCCATCGACGCGTCAGCTACGTCGCCATCGGTTGGCGGCGGCGGCGCCGCCGCCGCCATGGACGCCGCTGCCGCCGCGAGACCGCCGTTTAGAGCCGTCAGGTAGCGCACAAGGCTCTTGAGCGCAGCTGCGCGGGTGTCGTACAGGTACGACGCCAGGCAGGTGCGTAGCTGGTGCAGCAAACCCTCCAAGAAGAAGCCGGCGGGGGAGCTGGACCTGGAGGACGGGCGAACGGTGAAGGGGAACGGTGAAGGGCTAAGAAAAATCAAGCGCGGGCGTGAGGCAGATGAAGCTGCGGCGCGGCACAACGCGCGGCCCAGTTGCGTCGCACTGCCAAAAACTACAACAAAGTGCGTCTGCAAACTTGCAATAGGAACGAGCTGAATGCAGCGTTGCTGGCACGCCCCACCTGAATGCCTGGCACATGAGCACCGGCCCCAGCCACAGCTGCGACACCAGCTTCGCCAGGTTGCTCCGCATGGGGTCGGGGAAGTCCGACACAAACACATTCACCTCGCCCCTGCCGCCCCCGCCCGCCCCCGCCCCCAGCCTGTCATCATGCTGCCGCTGCTGGCGCATCCAAACAGCCGGGGGCGTGTACGACATCGCTTGCCGGCACACCGTGGCCAGGTCAGCCACCTGGCTCCGAAACTCCAGGCACCGGCCCGGCGGCAGCAGCTGCAGCCCCGCCGCCGCGGCCTGCAGCAGCGCGCACCCGAGGGCGCTGCAGCCGAACCGTGGGTCGGCCAGCCAGGCGCCGCGGGTGAGGTTCGGCAGCGCTATCGTCAACACGTCCGCGTCACTGGCGGCGCTCTCCAGCAGCGCTGCGGCCTGCAGCAGAGCCCCATGCAGGGCGTTGCTGCTGCCGACGAAGCGCACCGGACCCGCGGGACCACCCTCCCCGGTGGGCGCTTGCGGCTGCGCCGGCACGCCGCCGAGCAGCTGCTGCAGCAGCCGCGGCACGTCACCAGCCGCCACCAGGGGGCTCAGCGCCCGCGCCGCCAGGCGCCTCACGTCCAGTGGCGCTGCCATGGCACACCGCCGTACGAGAGGCGTAAAGGCGACGGGGGTGAGGGCCCCCATGTAGGTAGTGACGGCCGCGGACACCCGGTCTGCCCCTGCCCCTGCTGTTGCTGCTGCTGCTGCTGCTGCTTCAACTCCGGCGACGTCAGCTTGCGGCTGATCCCCGGACGGCACGCCCTCCACCGCGCCCTCGGCGGCGGCGGAGGGTCCCGGTGGGTCCGTCGTGTCATCTTTGATGTGGGAGGCCTTGAGGCGGGACAGCAGGATCAGGACGGGGTACAGGCCGGGGTGCGGGTTGGTGCGCGCGGCGGCCCCCGCCCCTGCGGCGCTGGCTGCCTCTAGCTCCGCCGCGGCCTCCTGCAGCTGCGCCAGCAGGAAGCCGTGCAGCGCCGGGTAGCGCTGGAAGAACTCGGCGCCTGCGGGTGCGGGCGCCGCCGTCCAGACTGTTGATGTCCCGCGGAAAATCCTTCAGGCTAAATGATTCGAATTATTGGAATTTATTATGTGCGTAACTGTAAGCTCGAAAAGCAGCCGTTGCGGTGGGAACTTGGGCGGTAGAGGCTCGGCAGGAATAAATAGCTGGGAATGCACAAAGGGGTGCACGTGCGGGGTAGTGGCCGTGTGCGCGGTAAAGGAAGAGGTGGGGCTGTATCGACCTCAGGGGCGATCCCCCGCTTCCACGAACACGCACCGGTCACCGCCTTGCGGCTGAGCTCCTGGCCGTCGTTCTTGAAGCCCAGCACGCGCGCAGTGAGCGCAGTGAAGCACAGCGTGGCGCTGTTGCGGATCGCCCAGAAGGGAGAGCGCAGCGCGCGGAGGCACACCTGCCGGATTTGAACGGGGGTTTGCCGGGGTTGTGAGGGCCTGGCCAAAGGGTCAAGGGGTGACGCGCCCGCAGACCACTCCCGCAATACCCCAGCCCCCGGCGCGCACCCTCCCCATCCACCTCTGCCACCCCACCCCCCACACCGGCCCCCGGCGCGCACCCTCCCCATCCACCTCTGCCACCCCACCCCCCACACCGGCCCCCGGCGCGCACCCTCCCCATCCACCTCTGCCACCCCACCCCCCACACCGGCCCCCGGCGCGCACCCTCCCCATCCACCTCTGCCACCCCACCCCCCACACCAGCCCCAGCGGCCGCTCTCACCTGTATCGCGGGCGCAAAGTAGCCCGACGTGTCGACCGCTAGGTGGCTGTCGTTGAAGGCGTGGCGCAGACAGTTGAACGCGTGAACCACGGGCCACATCTGCCGCACCTCACACCCCTCCACCACCACCACCGCCTCCGCCGCCTCCACCTCCCCCTGCGCCACCACAGCTACGCCCTCTCCCCCCAGCCCCACGCCCTCCTCCTCCTCCTCCTCCTCGTCAGACTTGACGTGTGGCGAGGTGGCTGCTGCCGCCGTGGCCAGCAGCGCCGTCATGCCGCGGCTGAGGAGCGCCTTGGGCGCGTTACTTGGCTCCGCCAGGAACAGCGCTCCGAAGGCGAAGGGCAGTCCGGACGAGCGGCGGACGATGTCGTCGCTCGTCTGGCGGGCAGCCAGCGTTTGGCGGATGCAGGCCTGCAGGCGGTGGGGCGGGCGTGTCGGAGGAGCCGCCAAGCCAAGGCGGTGTCGGTTCGGTGGAAGCTGAGTGTGGTGTGGTGGTTGGGAGTCAGGGAGGGTGAGCCATGGCGCAGGTAGTGGTCCAGGGAGGCAGGTCCACAAACCCGCGCGCTAAGGTCCGTCTTCGCGGTTCCCCTTCCCGCCTGGCTTCGATTGCTGACCCAGACCAGCTGCGCTAGCGGCTAGCTACAAACCCCGCCGCCACCGCCGCCGCCACCGCTGCCACCGCCGCCGCCGCCACCGCCGCCGCCGCCCCCGTCGCCGTACCTCGAGCCACGGCCGGGGGAGGACATTGAGCTCGGGCGACGATGCCCGCAGCAGCCGCTCCGAAACCGCCGTGAGCGCCAGTGCGGTCTTGTCTACCCCGCCGTTGTGCTTCATCTCGAACAGCAGCCGCACCAGCAGCTCGCCCACCCGCTGCAGCTGGTCGCGGCTAAGCATGGCGGCAGGGCCGGCTGCGTCGACGGGGACGGCGCCGGGTGGCTGCTGCTGTTGCTGCTGCTGCTGCTCCGGAACCTTCTTACCCGCGTCACCCGCCTCCGCAGCCGCGGCTGGCGGCGGCGAGGCGGACGCCGGCAGGGGCATGTGCCGTACGAGGGTGGCGAGCACGAGGGACACCTGCGAGGCCGACCCATGGGACAACGGAGGGGCAAGCCGAGCTGGTCGTGAAGCCGCGTCGTGGGGCGGACCCGGAGAGAGGGGGACAAAGCGGGCAGGACCCGGGGCGAGGAGAACAAAGCGGACAGGCGGTGGATGGAGAGGAGGCTCCAGCAGCCAGGGGTGAGGCGCCGGGCGGCAGCGGCCGCGTTCCTCCTCAGTACGCAGCGACCAGCGGCGCAGAGAGACCACCACCCGGCTCCTCCCTCAGCAGTCTCGTCCCTCAGCAGTCTCGTCCCTCAGCAGTCTCCTCCCCCTCCTCCCCGGTCTCACCTCCTTGACGCTCGTCCAGCATGCGGTCAGGATCACCTGCGACTCGGGGCCCAGGTCGTCGCCGCCGTCTCCTGCAGCGCCACGTCAGCAGCGCAGGGCGGGAGGGGAGCAGCGACACGTCAGCAGTGCAGTGCAGGGCGGGCAGGGGGCGACACGTCAGCAGTGCAGTGCAGGGCGGGGGGGGAGGGACACGTCAGCAGTGCAGGGCGCCAGACGGCTGAATGCGCATCGTCGCGTGTCCGAGGTAACCGCCTCCGCCACAGCCCCCTTGCCCCCCGCCCTTCAGCCCCCTTGCCCCCCGCCCTTCAGCCCCCTTGCCCCCCGCCCTCCAGCCCCCTTGCCCCCCGCCCTCCAGCTCATCACCCCGCGCCACCACGGCCTCGCACCTGCACCGCCGCCGTCGCTGTCGGCGCCGCCCTCGTCACCCTCGTCGCTGCCGCCCATCATTGCGTTGTCCACCTCATCCGCCAGCACGTTCCGCTCCTGCGGCCGAGACAGCACCGGCAGCGCCACGCCCACGACCGCCTCCGCCGCCGCCAGCGCCCGGGCCGCCCACGCCGCCGCCGCCGCCATGCCCTCCCTGGAGGCTCCGACCTCCTGCCAGGGCGCGTCCTCCACCACGTAGCGCAGCAGCAGCAGCGGCCCGTGCACCAGGCTGCGGCGGCAAGCGGATAGCAGGTCGTCACGCGCCGCCGCCACCTGGGAGTTGACCAGATCCAGTACGGCACCCAGGAAATCGAGTACGGCAGTGTACGGATGCCGCTGCTGGTGCTGGTGCTGCTGCTGCTGCGGTATCTGAGCAGCGGAGCCGCGGTCTTCGTCTCGGGGTGGAAGCGCCCGCGGCGTCGGCTGTAGCTCCAGCCGCCAGCCGTGCTCCGCGACGTACTTGCCGTATAGGATCTTGATCAGGCGCGCGCCTAACCAAGGCGCCAGGGAGGGTGCCATCATGGTTGCGATCACAGGGTCACCAACAGTCCAAGACACGCAACACCGCAGCGCCGGTCATCTTCTTGGGACAACACAGATCACCCACTTGCGACATTTCCTCCTGCCCAAATTCGTGGGTTTGTTTCCTGCTGCCTGCTCGCGGCCGCCCAGGCAAGCCCCTTGAGCCTTCCCCCGCATCCTGGTCGTCATGCCACCCCCCATCCTGGTCTTCATGCCACCCCCCATCCTGCCGTACCGTCCCGCTGCACCCACCTGCGTCGCTCTCTCGTGCCCGCGGGCTGAGCAGCAGCCCCACCGCCCAACCGAGGAGTGGTGTGAGCTGGCGACCGGTCGCCAGGCCGGGCAGCGGCGTCGGCAGCCGCATCAGGCAGCTGCTGGCGGCCTGGGGGTGCAGGACGGACGGCCGAGGCGCAGGGGGGTTTGAGAAGAGAATCCGCGAATCCACGGCCGACAAACCGAGGGCGGTGAAGAAGGTGACGGTCCAGCGGAGCGGCGCGGGTGTGCAGGGGTCGCATGGGGCGGTAGGGGTTCAAGGAGGTCGCCAGGTAGGATGCCAAACACCAAAACCGGAGTTGAACGTTGGGATGTGGTGTGGCAGAGAAGCGCAGCTCCGTCGCCCCCACTGGGCCCCATTCACTACCTGCCCCGTGGCCCTTCTAGCACTGTTGACGGCGGGTAACCTCTGCCCACTCCCACCTGTCGTAGCTTATCCCAGCTGTCGACGGCGCCAGCGAGCAGCAGTGCGACGGTGTTGGCGCTGAGAAGCTCCGGGCAGTAGGGCCTGCAGGGCGGCACGCGCGGAGCGGTGGAGGTCACTCCAGGAGCGCTTTGGTATCGCTGCAGCTACCGTGGGTGATTCGGGTTTCGGAGCATCTCACGCAGGGGGGCACCCTGGACCACCAAACCCGGGGATGCCCCGCACCCTCTCTCGCCGATGCCAACACACCTGAAGGGCACTGCCGTCTTGTTCCCTCGACCTCCGCCGCCTCCCGCGCCAGTCGCTGACAAGTTGTACCCCCTCGGCAGCAAGCTCAGGGACGTGCTCTCCGCCATCCGCCCCTGCTGCCTCTCGGAGGCACCCTTCGCGGGGGCCTTCCCGCCGCCACCGTCGCCGCCGCCGCCGGCGCCCTTGCCTCCGCCCTTACCGCCGCTGCCGGCGCCGCCGGCACCGCCCGCAGCCTCGGGGCTTGCGGCAGCCGTTCCAGAGCCGTCTGGGCCCCACGCCTCTAGTACGGCACTGAGCAGCTCCAGGGCGAAGAACCGACGCTCGTACGGCGATCCGGGGTACAGCCCCGAAACCAGCAGCCCAGTCAGCCACTGCATGAAGGTCTCCATGCGCGCCAGTACCGCCACGTCGGCGACCCGCGGGTCGGCGGCCTGGCCAGCGGACGCAGCCGCAGTGGCGTCCCCCGAGGCTGCCTGCTCCCAGTTGTTGCCCAGACTGAAGAGCACCTGCTTGCGGCCACGGCGGGAAGCAGGAGAGGAAGGTTGCAAGGGAAACCACTGGGGGGGGGGGGAAGGCGCAGCATGGGGAATCGAAACAGCGGCACTCCACAATGGTGCTCACATGTTACAAATGGCAAGGCGAAACCGAAAGTCCCCGATCACCTACTTCTCCACAACCCGCCCCCTCACGTGCCATGTTGCCGCACCCACCCCCAGCACCGCAATCATCCCCAGCACGGCATCCCCCCCCCCAGCACCGAACTCATCCCCCTCCCTAGGGTTTTTACCACCACCCCAGCACACCTGCAGGCCCCTGCCCTTCGAATTGGACGGGTGCGCGGGGCCCCCCCGGGTGCTCATCCTGCAGCGAGGTACCACCACCACCACCAGGCCACAACAGCGTGCGTTTGCTGGTTGGTTGAGTAGTGGGTGAATGGGACACTTGACTACCGCTACCCTCGCTACGGTGCAAGTGTTCCCGCATGGTGTGGACTGTGGAATAGTGGTGGGTTCACGCACCCGTCGTCCCTGTATGGCGCATGGGGAGCAGGACGCCGCTGCGGTACGACGTGCCGAGCTGTGGAGCCGTTTAGGAGCTGGCAGCCGCGCGCCGAAACCAAAGCAGGAAGGCAGCCACCCGACCTCCGGCGGCCCGCCTCCGGGTCCCCCACTGCACCAACCGCGCCCTACATGGGCCCTACTTGTGGTAGATGTGCGCCACCGCCATTCGGATCCGCGCGATGAGCTTGGTCACCAGCACCAGGCACTTGTTGCGGGAGCCCTGAGGCGTACTGCGCATGCACAGGCTCAGCCAGCGGCCAGCGATGACGAGCTCAAGCCGGCCTGGGAGGGGAGGCGGGGAGGCGGGGAGGCGGGGAGGCGGGGGTCAGGGGGCCGGATACGCAACCTGGCTACCGGTGTTGCTGCAATTGCCTGGAGGTATGAGGACCCTATGACCCCCATGCTAGGACGGGTGAGGACGAGCAACAGCTGCTCGGGGAAGTTCGGCGCGGGGTTTCGATCACGGTCGCGTTTGGTGCTGCTCGCCATTGATGAAGCAGGAGGAGCCCTCCCTCGCACACACTGGTGGGGCCGGGGGCCGGCGGACTGACCCGGCGGGTCGCTCATCCGTGTGCTCACGCACGCCAGCTCCAGGGCATCCAGCCGCACTGCCTCGCTAGCGTGAGCCACCGCGGCCGTCAGCAGCGCCTCCGGCTCCAGAGCCAGCCGCTGCCGCCCCGCCACTAGCGCGTCAAGGTCAGCCACCAGCCCCATGCCGCGGGCAGCCTGCGGAGGTGGGGGGGTTGGGGAGATTCGGTTGGGGAGGTTGGGGAGATTCGGTTGGGGAGGGTGGGAAGATTCGGTTGGGGAGGTCGAGAAGATTTGGTGAGGTTGGGAGTGCAGGTGGGAAGCGCCGGTGGGTGGAGGCGCGTGGTTCCGGCCCTGGAGAGCCGTGGGTGCAGCTTTTACGGGCGGCTGAAGCCATACCACCCAGAAGGCCGGCGGGTAAGAGACACGGCGGGCTTTGGGAGGCTTGGGGATAGCGTTCGGGGGTATGGGTACGGCGGGGCGGCGTCTACACTAGCGCGGCCTCGTGTCGGGCGTCGGCTGCAATGAGGTGTGAATGTGGGGAGGGCAGAGGCGCCCAGCGGACTGGCCATGACGTCATGCCGTACCTTAAGGACGGCCACCAGCGCCGCTACCCGGGAGGTCCCAGGGACGGGTTCCGGAGCCGTGTCCGCCAGCGCCGCGTGAATCAGCTCCAGGGCGGACGACGGCTCCAAGCCTAGTACGACGGGCAGCGCATGTACCGAAACGTACGAGCGCATCTTCTCGTTGCCGCTGTATAAGGCCCCTAGCAGCGCGCCACGCCACAGCTCCACCCAGGGAGACGAGGCGGCGGTGCCGCAGCCGGCGGCGGTGCCGCTGGCGGCGGCGGCGGCGGCGGCCGCAGCCGCCAGCTCCGGGTTGGCGCTAGCCTCCGTGCGAGCAGCGCCGAGGAGCGTCTTGAGAAAGGAGGAAGCAGCGCTGGCTGTAGTGTCAACCTGCAGGGGCGAGGGCAGGGTTGAGGGTGAAGTGTGATGGCGGTTGGTGTTCGCGAAAGGCGCGCGAAAAGCACGTTTTGATACGCATACGTTTTGTCCGGATGGTTCAGTACGATTAGGTAAGTATGGTTAGTTATGATAACCGCGGTTTCGCATGTATCGATTAGGACTGTCCTTTTTGGTAACTACGGCTCGGAACGATGTGTCCTAAATACGTATCGATCACCACAGCGTCGTAACTGTGCTTTCTTGCAAGTAATAACTGCTATTTGATAATAAGACAACTAATAAAAATATGTTTTGGCGTCCGCAAGCCGGGGCGAACCCAGCACAAGAGGGCGGTCGTAACTGTGGTGTCGTAACCAATGCGCGGTATCCGACATCCCGACCACTTCGCGGCCTCCGGCAGCGCGCTCGCTGGCCTTACGGACCTGCATGGCCAGCAGCGCCTCCGAGATCAACTGCGGATGGTCTCGGAGCATCACCAGCGCACAGCCGCGCTCCGCCATGCAGCCCAGTGACGTGTATCGGCCTTTGCGTGTGTACGGCACCGCCAGCAGTTGCGCCACCACCTGCGACACCGGGCGCGGGAAAAAAGGTGTTATTCGGGTTAAGAAGAAAAGGGACGCTGAAGGGGTCCGTACGGCAAGAAGGGTTGAGGTGGAGGGGCCCAAGAGTGATCAACATCACGCCTGAGCTGGGAGGCACGCATTTCCCGCTCGGGTGGGCGCAAGCAGCTGAAGGTTACCTGTCGGTGCAGTGAGGTTACCCCAAAAGTGCTAAGGATGCCGGTGCTTGTGTGTTCGTGTGCGGAGCTGCGGTGAGGCCACCCGCCCGACTCGCCTGGCTCTTGAATTGCTCCAGGGGGGCCAGCACTCCCCTTGCGTAACGGTCCTGGCATGAGTACACCTCCAGAAGCATCTGGAAGGCGTCTTGAAGCTGCGCGCGCATATACACACACATTCGGGACGTTTCAACCCCTCTGGTTGGCTTAAAAAAGGCGCAATCTGGTGGGCAATAGGGTCTGGGGCATCGCGGAGCAGAGCCAGTTGTAGGGCGCCGTACACCGCATGACGGAACTCGGTGGGTACCGAAGCAAAGGGGGCGAAGTGGGTGCCGCCCCTAGCTTACGACCCATCCCTCCGTGGTACTTGCGCCCGCGGCAGCACGCCCTGCCGAACGTACAACGCACACCCTGTCGTACAGTACAGCCATGCGCGCTGCGCACCTGCCTAGCCGTCTGCGCCAGCGGCTCGTCCAGGTTGGCCCACATAAGCCCCATGAGCACCTCCAGCGTCGATGGCCGCAGCAGCGCCGGTTGCAGAGGCGGAGCCGCGGGGGACTCGCCGCCGCCGCCGCCGCCGCCGCCACCGCCGCCGCTGCCACCTCCGGCGGCCGCACCTCTAGCTCCTTCGCCTGCAGCGGCGGCCGTCTCGTAAATCCCGTCTTCCTGGCCCCCACCGGCCTGATGGCATATCTGCTGCTGCTGCTGCTGCTGCTGCTGCTGCCACGAGTCCGCCACCTTAGACACGCAGAAGCACAGCACGCACGCCGCGTGGAACTTGAAGTGCGCGTCCGGCGCGTCACGGATGGACGAGCAGCCGTACGACAGGGCGCCGTCGATCAGGAAGTGCCAGGCGACCTGCGGCGGGGCCCGGTCGACTGCGGGGGACGGGGCTGAGGAGGCGGCTGCAGCTGCGGGCGCTGGTGGTGGTGATGCCGCGTCCTGTCTTGCCGGGTGGCGGGGTACCACCCACAGGGCGGCGCACGTGGCTTCCTGTGATGGTGGGGAAAGGACGCAGCAGCGGGACTCGATTGGTCGGAGGAATCTCTTTGCTCACGCGTCGAGGATAAAACCTGGCCTGAAGCCTACTAACAAAATATACATACTACACATGCCTTGAGCCAAGCCACGATGCGGCAGAAGCAGCAGTCACTCGGGCAGGAGGGGGCAGCAACCAACGTAGCAGTGGTGCACAGCGAGTCGTACCCTCCACCCCAACCTACCCTAGAACCCTACCCTACCCTATCTCCCTGTTTTAAACGGTTTTTTTAAGGCATCCACGGGTCTTCCTCGAACCCTATCTCCTTACCCCACCCTACCCCACCCCACCCTACCCGGGGCATGGCGGTGACAAGGCCCTTGAGCGAACAGATGCGGCCGATCGGTGAAAAACGACGCAGCTCCGAAACCAGGCTGCTGTCCCGGCTCCGGAGCCAGCCGTCCAGCCAGCCGCCAAGCGGGCCCTCCGCCCCGATCGGGCCCTTGCCGCTGCCCCCCTCCTCTGCCGGGGAGCCAGCCGCCGGCAAACGACCGTCGTACACCAGCACGAGGTCCGCGGCGCCGGCGGCGGCGGCGTCCGGCGGCGGGAAGAACAGCCCCTGGCCGAAGACAGCGGCTGCGGACCCGGGTGCGACGTCAGGCAGTAGCGCCGCTGCCCACAGTACGACGGCGGCGGAGGCGAGCGCCTCCCGCACCAGCGCCCGGCCCTTCGGGTGGGTTGCGTTTAGTGGGGCGGGCGGGACAGAAGGACACATGTTGAAAGAGTGGCGGTGACACACGGCGCCTTTTGGAACGCGTTGGGTGAGCCCGTGGGCCCCAGGTGTGGGCGGGGCCCCGCACCAATCCCACCGTCTGTCCCACCCCGGATGCGGCGCCACTGCAGTACTCCGCAGCAGAGCGCGTGTGCCATGTGCCGGCACCCCCCCGTGCGCCCCCACCACCTCCGACAAGCAACAAGCCACTCACTCCGCCCTTTCCCGCGCCAGCACCCGCAGTTCCCCTCCCCTCCCCTCCTCAGCTCAAGTCCAGTCCCAGTTCAGCCCCCGGGCCCGCACCACGGGGAATACAAACAAGGCACGACAAGGTATGACAAGGCACAACAAGGTACGACAAGGCACCAAGGTACGACAACGCCACAACAAGGTACGACAAGGCACGTGCCCAAGCAGCGATCGATGACCCACCTGCAGCGCGCGCAGCATGGCCGTCCCCGCCAGCACCACCGCGTGCTGGCCCCGAGGCATCTGCTGCTGCTGCTGTCCCGCCTCCTGCCCCTCCGCGTGCTCCTGTCCCGCCAGGTGGCGGCCGTGGTTCTGGAGCAGGTAGTACAGCGCACCCACGGCATCCTGCGGCGTGGCGGTGCCATGAGGAAGCCAGGAGGGGAGGGGAGGGGAGGATTGGGCACCACTATGAGGCGACGACGGCGACTGCCGCCACTGTGGACCCTTCCACCGGACATCTACACCTGCGCTGCTGGCGGCAGGCCGCTGTCGAGTCCCCCTTCCCCTCCCCTTCTTTTTCCTCCTCCTCCCCCTCCTCCCCCTCCTCCTCCTCCCCCCCTCCTCCTCCTCCTCCTCCTCGTCCTCCTCCTCCCCCTCCCCCTGGCCGCTCTCTTCCCCCTCCTCCTCTCCTGCACCCGTGCACTCCTGGACCCTCTCTTCATGCCACCCCACTCACCAGGACCTCTTCCATCAGCCCGGGGGCGATGTGCAGCGCCCCTCGGTCCGCGGCCGCCAGCACCCGGTCCACGCCCGCCGCTAGCCGCGACACCACCGCCGCCGCCACTGGCCGCAACCAGCCTTGGGCGGCAGGCAGCCACAACAGCGACGACATCAGGTCGCCCAGAGGGACGCTCGACGGCGGCTGCGAGAGGTCCGCAGCAGCGCCAACAGCCGTGCCCGCGGCGGTGCTGGCGGAGTCCAGGCTGGGCAGCGGAGCCACGAGGTCCAAATCGCGAAGGGTGGCCCGCAGGCGCTTGGTGACGGCGCCGCCAAAGACGTCTGGTTTCGGAGGGGCGAACGAAGGCGGCGTGGGACGGAGAGGCGGAGGGGCGGTGGTCGAAACACATCTTTGCCCCCATTGTCCTTTCTACTGTCGTTGTTGCTTCCAGGAACCCTCTGGCCCCCTAGCCCCCCATCACCTCTCCCCCTGCGTCCTTCCCGTCCCAAAGTTCCCCGCTTCCCCCCCTGGAGGCACCTCCCCCGCCTCCCAGCGGACCCGGGTTCCTCTCCGCCCACCTAGCTGGTCCTGCGGCAGGCGCTTCACTGCCCCCAGCACAGACCGATGCAGGGGCCTGCTCCCGGCTTGGAATAAAACTCCCGCCAGCAGCCAGCAGGCTGTTTCCAGCGGGCCGCATGCCGCTGCTCCGAAACCTGCTGCTGTTGCTGCTGCTGCTGCTGCGGTGGCGGGCTCTACCACGCCTGCTGCCACGAGTGCCGCATCCGTTGCAGGTGGTTTTGCCGCGGAGGAGCCGGAAGCGGTGGCGGCCGCGACGACGACTTTCTGGAAGGCAGCAAGCACGCCGCGCAGCTCCTCCACTTCACCAAAGGTGTGCTGCACTCGGGACAGCGCTAGCAGCTCCGAAGCCAGCGCGCGCAGCGGCGCTGGCGCGTTGGCGTCTGCATCCACCGAGGCAGCCTATCGGGGTTTCGGGGCGAGGGGAGTCGCGTGGAGCTCCGCAGCGCTACTACGTTACTGATGCGGCGGCCGGCTATGGTTTCGAGAGGTGAAGGGCAGAGGGGATCGGTCGGGTTTTCGCTGCTGCAAAGCCCGGATGGTTCGCACCACGGGGCACCGCCGGTCAAATGTCAGTGAGCCGACGCTGGCGGAACAAATCAAAAATTGTGCTTCAGTGTTATACTGAATTGGACGTCAAACCCAAAGGCGGCGGCTGACGGGTGGGATGGCGGTTCAGTCGCCGCCAACGCCCATGCCGACGGCTGAGACCGTCCAAGCCATCCATATTCGCAGCAATCGCACCATAATCATACAAGCTTTGAGTGCGCAATAACTGTCAAAACTTACTTCTGCCAAGTACTTCTCGCTCCAGCAAGTGCCCGCCTCATTCCATCGCTGGTGCCGCTGAGATCGCTTAAATTTACCGGACATGTTACCACATTACTTAATAACGGCTGGAATTCCAAGTAGCTAGCCCCTCAGCTCGGGGCGTTGGGGGCCTTTACCTAAAGCAATTGGCAGGATTATATCGCACTGATTGAATTACTATATCCAAAATGTATTTTGTTCCTGGCCGGCTCCGGAGCTACCGGCGCTCCGAAGGCCACAAGCTGTGGGCGGGCTTGACTGATTTTGTGCTGGCTATGGCCATTTCCAACATAAACCCGTGCACCCACTTCCCATCGCGTTACTTAAATGGTCCGCCGTCAGGACAATGCCCAAGTCCGCAGGCACAGCAAAACGGTATCGAGCTGATGCAGGACGGAACAGTGACCGACACGAGCAGCATGTGGGCCAGGCCGAGACCACGCAGCTATCATTACTTGAAAGCAACACGGTGAACATGACACCGCATGTATGCCCTACGAGCTACGACGCGACATGGGCGCCGCAACCAGGGCTATTTCTATCTACCTATCGCGAAGATCCGCACTACATCGCAACAGAGCGCCTGTCATTGCACGCACATCCGGCGCCACGCAATCTTTGGAGCTCCGAGCGCCTCTGGTTTGAACAAGACCCGCTTGAACAACGTTCGTCTGGCCCGCCTGCAGCGGCAGCCTCCCCAGCGTGGCCAACACGAAGGATTCCACCGTCCTCCATAGTCAACATCGCACCGCACGCTCGCGAAGCACTTGCCGCCACAGCTTAAAGGGCGCGGCTTCAGCACCCCGCGTGAGATGCGGGCCGTAATTTGCAAATTTTGTAGCACGGCTGTATCGTACGGCGCGCCGCTATCAGTTTGCAGCCCTCATGCGCTCCAGGGCGTCTCCTAGTGTTGAATTCTCGAGCAGCTGCCGGAAGGTGCAGGTCTCCAGGACGCCTTGCAGCTGCTCCGCCTCGTACGCCAGGCACTTCCACTCCGGCACCCTGCCTGGCAGCGGCTGGGGAGCAACGAGCTCCCCAAGTGCACCAAGAGGAGGCAGCCGGCGCAGCCGGGACATCATTAGCAGCCAGCGCATTCAGGCATGTGAAGCCTCGGCGTGCCGATGATGACAGGAAGGCCAGCTCTCTGGCTGTGGCAGGGGGATCGCGCAGCTCACGCACGGCACCTACCCTGGCGAGGTTGCAAGTGGGGTCGATGGGGTGGATGATCTTGACGGGGTCGGGCATCCAGATGTGGCTGCAGCACATTCCGATGTGGGGCGAGTAGCCCCAGCTCCCCGCATCGACCATGACCACGGCACCCCTGACGGCAGCAACCAGCAGCCGCAATGTCTCCAAAAACAGCTCCACCGTCGTGACCTTGCCCCTGCGGTGCCACATGGTGCAAACACCGCAGGCAGGAAACCAGGGGTGAAGAATTGAGAGACCGAGATTCCAGCGTCGAGTAGTGAGTTAATGAGCTTGGTTGGACGAGCCGCGTGCTTGCTGCAAACAAGCGTGCGTAGTAAGAGAGGAGTCAGCAGGCAGAGCTTCGTACCCCAGGCTGAATAGCTCTTCCTGGACTGGCAGCCGCAAGCGCAGCCGCTGGTACGCGGCGAGCACCAGCACCTCCAGCATCACGCTGCTGACGTGGCGCACCCGGCCGCGAGGCTTCAGGCCGTACTTGTACCAAGCCTGTGACGAAGAAAACAGCATGTCGATCAAGGCTGCGCTCGCGGTGAACAACACTTCCCATTGCATGCTATACCGCAAAATGGTCGAAGCGCGTCCGTTCCATAACCCAATCATCGCCCCGCGGTCGACCTGAATCAGGTCGCGCGGCGACCCACCTTGACCAGCCGAACGACGCCCTTGCCTTGGTCCCCATGTGTTGCGTGTGGGGCCGAGACGAATTTGATTAACGACTCGGAGGCGGCGCGCTCGCGCCAGAGCACCGGGCTGGCCGAGTGGGGCTTCTTTCGCAGCTGCAGAATCGGGGTGCCACCCTTGGTTGAGCAAGTTGTGTACGAATGATCGTACGCCCGGCGGCTTCGTTAGATTCGTGGCTTTGGCTTACTTGTTCGTACAGCGGCTGCATCAGCACCCGGTGCTGCTCCTGGGCAGGGTCTTTTACTTGGCCTGTGCGTGCAGCGGAAAAAACACCGCAAGGGGGTCTGTCAGCCGGCGATCCAGGGAGGGGAGGGCCCAGAGCTCAGTGGGCTGCCTTCCGCCCGCCCCGCGCTGACCTCACCTGCCACGCAATCCGGCAGGAGGAGCAGGTCTACCTGCCAGCCCTGGACCTCCAACTAGGCGAGAGAGGGCGGGAGATGGTGAGCCAAAGGCGGTCAGTTTGCGCTCCTCGTGGTGTAGCCGGACATCAAGAGTGGGGAACGCTATGCGGCAATTGCGCTCGGCAGCAGAGTTGCTGGCGCTTGCAGCCGGGTGCGGCTGGCACTTTGCGGACAGCAGCCGGCACGAGTATGACGAAAATGCTGCTGAAGGAGGCGGTAATCCACCGACTGGGGGATGGCGTGCAGCCATGCTCAGATATGGGCGAGTGGGGCTTTGGTTTGGCGATGCTGATGCACTGGCGGGTGCCTGGCCGGTTTAGACGGCGGGGCGTATGGAAATGCGCGGCAAGGAAGCGTGCGAAAGCGAAACACGTTGGCAAACCCCCGTGCAAAGTTCATTTTTTGCACGGCCAATTTGCAAACCTCCGAGTCCCCGAGTTCTGCTCCCACCCATTAACCTGTACCAACGACCACATACCTGCAGTACAAGGGGACAATACGCGTCGCAGCTTGTTACAAGCTTGACGCGCCCATGATCCTGATCAAGCAACCATTGCATGACCTGTGGTAGCGGGACATCGTCACAAGTCCTCAGCAAATACACAGACGTGCACTTCTCATCTGACACCAAGGAGATTGTGCGTGGTGGCTCTTGGAACACGCCCGCGCCCCACCAACCTGTCGGCGCATCTCGTCGAGCAATCGGCCCACGCCATCCCAATCGTCAGGATAGGACAACGGTTGGCCGTTGAACTCGCTGACAAAGACGAGGAGGTCTGCAGGCATTCCATTCCGGCCACAGTGAGCGAAACGGAGAACATCTGCCCGCGCATCTGCGCGCAAGCCTATACGGAAACAGACGGAAACGTGGAGGTCAAAACTTGGGCTCCAAGGTCATCACCCTCTCACCTACGTCAAAACTGCCGCAGACGTTGGTGCTTCTACCCAAACTTCCGCCAATTTGGGTGCGCGTGACCTGGACATCCAGCCAGTCAGATTCGTATGGGTTAGTCGACTCCCTCAGCCCCACAAGGGTGCACAAGATCAAATCGAACCTTCAGCTGTGGCATGCGTTGCAGCTCCCTGCTCAGTGTATCCACTACTGAGCGAGCAGAGAGCTTCTCTGCGGGGTTGGGGCTGGCGAGTGTGACCAACTGGTCGAAGCCTTTCTCGAACAGTTTACTTCCTTCTCCCTGAATCGTGGCCTGCATGTTGGCGTCATTCGAGTTGGTGCGCGCGCTCACTGGGCATGTAATGCAAGACATCCAGTCAGTACTGCGTCTGTACCAGTTGCAATGGGTCGCCGTGGACAAACTGCCAAGCATGCTCCTTGGTTTCGAGGTACCTCCGTTGCCTTTCCCCGCCCTCACTGCCCTGAGCCTTTCTGGTGTTGCCATGCTCAGCGAGCGCTGGCGCGCAGCACAGCGGAGGCTGACCTCGCAGCGTGGGTCGCGCTCGCTGCGACGATCGCGCAACTGCAGAACCTTTCCCTGGAATTTTCAAGAACATATATAGCCGGACAACGCAGGAGATGTTCGCCGTGTACTGCGATGCGATGGCAAATGTTGTTGTTGCTGGTAAACGTGGAACCGTTGGGTACTGCAATGCATGAATGCTGCGAATTCACAGCTGGTCACACTGTGGTAAGAAGCCGGAATTTTTTAGGTAATCTCGTACAGCATGGGGATCCGGCTTACGGGCGTACCAACCGCCAGCACCTTGCCTGAACACCGCCCATGCCCACCAACCAAGTATGTTTGTTTTGGTCTCCCCGAGGAAAGGACTGCACCTGGCAGCTATAGGATGACGCAAAGCCTAAAACCATAAACGGGTACTCACGTTTACTTGCGCTCAATTGTAATCGGGAAAGGCGTCAGGGGCCTTCATGGGCCTTTGCTGGCCCGCCTTTCGGATGGGGCATTTCCCGTCGGTGTGGGGCCCTAGGCCGCCGGGTTTTTTTGTCCCCAGACCGTCGGTCCGGGCTGTTTGGTACCACTGTTTTATCTGCAGTGGGCCTTGGGGTGCCTGTTCTATTTTGGCAGGACCCGCCCTCCTGGCCCCGGCGGGATGTCCTGTTTTCCCTTTGGCGTTTGGGCGTCTGCTGCCGTCTGCTGGCGTCTGCTGGCGGCTTGCGCAGTTAGCGCAGGCTTCTCGTACGGTGAGGTCTCATTACGCGCCTCCCTCCTTGTCCTGGCCCTGCCCGTGCTTGCAGACACTGTAATATGCTCCTTCTTATTGTTGGCTTAATGTTCCTTGGGGGCTTCTCGGATAAGAGGTTGTAACAGCAGAGCAGAGGCTGCCCTTGCTCTGCTTTTGCTGGGTGGTGGGCGCCCGGCTCCCCTTCCGGGTCGCCCCAGTCCGAGTCAGCCTGTGTTCCGCTCCGCGCTGACTGGCGCGCTCTGGTCGCCGTCTCCCGGGTGCCATCGGCTTCAAGCACGTAGGATTTCGTGGGCTTCCGCCGTCATGGCGCCGTGGCGGCGTCATTGCAGCAGCAGCGGCTCCTAAATGCGCTTGCATACGGTACCGGATGGTGGTCACATGCGCGCCGCATCGCCAGCCTGCCGTCACCGGACCGATCCCACACAGATACACGCCCGCCGCCAGTAACTGGCAGCACAGTCGACCACTAGTGCAATTTTATAACGGCCGGGTTGTCGGTGGTTTGGGATTTGTTGTGAGCAGGCGGCTGGGATCTGAGTGCCGGTCGTAGCTTGGCCTCCCACGGGGGCTTTGGGGCTTCTCAGACGAACTTTGGCGGCCACAGATTGGCCTCGTGTCTGTTATCTGCTGTAACGCAATAAGGCAGTAAGGAGAGATACACGCCCGCCGGCCGACCACAACCCCACGCCATGAGCGACCGGGAATGTGATACGTCGAATGCATGACCAGCCCTGCTCTGGTCACCTGGATCCTATTCCGGCATCACCTGCTACCCGTAAGACCCTGCCCACCAGCGCTGCCAACCCGTCGTGGCCACCAGGACGCAAGACCACGCCCGCCGGGCTGCCCACTAGACACCATCCAACGGTGTACAAACACGGCATTGGCACCGGGAAGAACCACAGGGCTCCCCCCACACGTTGTTCGATGGTTCTACCTTTTGGTCTGGAACCCACTGTAACCCGTTACAACAACGTTGTTCCTCGAACAGCATGCCAGATGCTGCCCCCGGGACTACGAGCGGTGCGATGCCGCTGGGCGCCCATCAAGACCTGGCCCTAGCGAATGAACGACGGTTGACAGTTAGCGCGTCGGCAGCCAACGCCACCAGGTAGCAAGACCAGTCCTTATTTGTCCGCAGCGACGCCCCCTCCCCGAACCAAGCGTTCTGAACTAGTAGGCGAAGGGCAGGCGGCTGGTGATGCAGATATCGTACGGGCACACGTGGAGGGGCAGGTGAGGCAGGGGCATGGAGGGAGGAACACGGCCTAAACGGTTTCTGGCGCAGAGCTTTGAGGTGGCAGCGGTGTCAACGCAGCTGCCGTATTAAGGCCTGCGCGCTGCACGCTTCGCAGCATCCGGTCGCATGTGGAGACCTTTGTTCCATGATTTCATTGCTCGCACCCGACACCGCTGTTCCAATTCGGGGCCCGACCGGATGGGCGCGTTTTCACTGAAGCCGGTGTGCGGCTGGGTTTGGGCGCGAGGTTGTTCATGAAGCGCCAGGAAGCGCCCCAGTGTGGGGTACAGGATGGTGCCTAGCTCAAGCATTACCGGGCACGACAGAACTAGTCAGTCCCTTTACGATCGCACGGCTGTATGAAGCCTCCAGCTAGAACTCGTTTGCGTTGCAGTCAGACAGGAGTTGTGGGGGTCACCAAGAGGTGAAGGGACCCCTGCCGACTGAGAACATAAACAGGTTGCGAATCGGTGCCAGTGGATGGTGCCGAACAGTGCCGAATGGTGCTTCAAGAAGGCGTAGGGTGCCTAGGGCTGTGTGACCGCCGTCCTCATGCGTCAGGGGAGGTACCAGCGAAGGTCGTCATTGTAACATGTACAAACAGCATGATATTACAGTATCCGCAAGCCTGGGCGAGCCCAGGACAAGAGGGGCCCGCGCGCCCGCCCGTGCCGAGGCCCCACTGGCCTCATCGTACGAGAAACCAACGATGGCAGCCAGCAGAATCCCCAGAAATCACAGGGAATACATGCTCGATGCTCGCAGTGTTCGCAAGCCCGGGCAAGCCCAGGCAAGCCCAGGACAAACAGATGCAGATGGGCTGCAGAGACAACGAGCATCTGATTCGCTTCGCAGAAATATTATAAAATCGGGAGGTAAGGTGTGACACGTGGCTCGGGCCAGATGGACGAGGATTCTTTTGAGGAACACGCGCGCGGGTAAGCGGTAACGGAGCAGTTCCGTACGTTGACCACAATGAAGGCTTGCTTAGTAAGTAGAGTAGGGATTTTTATCTGGCTTCAAGATGTTGACTGCAACATATAATAACCAAACCTCGGGATGTTCTTTGGCAGGCATAACAAACGGATCTCCGGAACGCAGCGAATATTGTGGAATACAAGGTTACGCATCCGGTGTGCTTGCCTGAACTGAAACACATATACATCACCACGCCAAACAGTAATAAATATGGTCATTGAGTTCACGGCAACTGCAATACTGCATGATTTGATCGTCGTTACTATGGACGAGCCGTGACGAAAAAATACCGAACGTTGCCATTTTGGGAAAGCACATTTCCATGCTTTATTCGACGCGTTACAGATATCCAAACTAAGTTGATGCGATCTATGATGTGTTTGACGGGGCAAGCGCCTGCTGTCAGTTTCGATGCTTGCTTCCATCCAGCAGGCGCTTTCCCACATCTTTTGGCCATATTTTATTGATCGAAAGATTTGAAGTCTTGCTTACATTTTTGTTGACGTTCGTGGAGAACCACATCGCAACAATTTACTGTTGTAATAGAGCAGTCAAGGTCCTGGCAGTTGGTGCTGTCGTGGCCTTGCACGCGCCCTTAGGAGGCATTTGCCGCGGGTAATAAGACGGTTGCATGCATGTTCTACTTCCATAGTGTCATACAGCATGCTCCCATTGGGTCCCTAGCAAGAGTGGTAAATCAAGGGGGTTCAGTGGACCTCAACAGAAATGAATCAATGACTCCTCAGCATGGCTTTTTGATTAAGGGATCAAGATGCTGACCCAGGAATGGTTACTACAGCATGAGCATGGCAGTACACCCCTCGTGATGCACTTAATAACCAGTTTGACCAGATCTCTCTTCCTCATTTGCGAGAGCCTTGATTGCATTAGATGCATCCTTCAGGGCTGTTAAGGCTTGGGGCGCGTACGGGATGGTGCAGGTCGAATGCAGTACATTTGTCCTGGTACCTTTCTTGAAAGCGGGAAGTTCCAACGCTTACAGCCTGTAAAACATTGCGGAACTTAAGCCAAGCTGCGTAAGCAATATCCCAACCAAAGTTGCCAGTCACAGCTTCGACTACTGAACGACCGTGGTAGAACGCCAGCCTGCAGCTTCTAAATTAAAGATATATTTTACAAAAGATGCTGATAATACGCTTAGCTGGTGTTGTTCTGAAGACCTCATTTTGACGAGCGGCCGTACACAAGTCGAGGGTTGGCCCGGTAGGAATTCATGACGGCAAAGCTGCTAACTGCACAAGCATATTATATCGATCATCCCTTGTCAGTCTTCGACCAAGCCGTTCCTATACATCTGCAGTGTCTACTCTGGAGGCCGTTGAACGCGCTCTCGGACTGGACTTACCGGTGCAGGCGATTTTGATTTTCCAGTACTGGCCTTGGGCTGAAGTGGCACAATCTAAATATGGGCCAGCCGCAACTGGCCGACTCGGCGCAGGCCTTTTCGTGCGCGAGCCCAGAGCAGCCACTGGCGAGCGCCTATGTTGTGCCCCATCCAACCAGACCAAATGAAGACACATTCTGCGTTTGCCCGCTTTGGCTGGGCGCCCTGGGCATGGTATCCTTCTTCGGCGTGTATGACGGACATAGCGGCTCCGAGGTTAGCCGCTTTCTGGCCGCCTCTTTGCACCACTACGTGGAGGCATGTGGCGTGGTCGCACCCAACACAGCGGCGGCTCTGAGCCGTGCATTTCAAGCGGCAGACTCCGCGTTAGAAGAGGCAACACTCAACTGCCCGAATGCCGGTTCGACGGCGACTGTGGCGCTGCTCAGCGCTACGGAAATAACAGTTGCACATTGCGGTAGGTTTGTGTTTGACCTGAATATAGCTTCCTCCTAAGCGGCTTGATTTCACTGACCAACCGCTGCCAGTGAGTAGGCCTTGGGATGGCAACAAGCCAGCGCCGGATAGTGCGCTGATATATCATCCTGAACTTAACGTGTATACATATGAACTGATCGACACTTGTCCTGAACCACCAGTGTCCCGTTCGTGGTGCCGTTTGGCATTTGGGTTCGCAGGCGACTCGCGTGCGCTGCTCTGCCGCGGCGGCCGCGTGTCTGCTCTTACGGAAGACCACCGGCCTGAACGTCCGGATGAGCGGGTGGGTGAAGCGGCCGGTTTAAATCAGGATGGGCTTCCGGGTCGCTGCTGTCAGTCTAGAGCGCCGCCCCCACGCGCACCAAAGCTCGTCCTCGAGCACCGTTGCCTTTCTTGCGAACAACTTTTTACACGAGTCATCTGTTTGTCCTCCCCCAGGAGCGTGTCTTGGGCTCAGGGGGGCAGATCCTATGGAATGAAGGCGAGCGAGTCATGGGCGTCCTGGCAACGACGCGGGCGTTCGGGGACCGCGACCTCAAGCAGTTCGGGGTGACTGCCGAGCCTGAGGTGAGAACCTACCTCCGTTGTTTGGCGGGTAAGGAGGGGACTGGGGAAGGCACGTGAGCGGGGAAAAGACGTGTGGGGGTATGGGCGTTTCAACTCGCACTTCTTGCCGCGATGAAAGGTTGGGGCGTCTCGCGCTTGCCTCTCGGCCCCAGAGGCTTCCCCCCCTTTCTCAGCAGCAAGCCGAACGCTTACGGGCACCCAGATGTTTGTGACAACGACCTGCACTCATGGTGTCCTCGCCACGCAGGTCATAGTCACGCCGCGACACCCAGAAGATGAGTTCCTCATCCTGGCAACCGACGGCGTCTTCCACGTCCTCAGCAACGACGAGGTCGCGGACGTGGCGCGCCGCGTGGTGACCCGCGCAGCGCAGCGCGGATCGCCGCGCTCCACCGCCATCCGCATGGCCGCCTCCGCCATCGGGAGGTTCAGCCGCGACCGTAACAGCAAGGATGACATCACGGTGGTGGTCGTGGACTTGGTACCCATGGCAGGCCCCAGCTCGAATGCGGGGTCGCGGGAAGTGCAAGCTGCGGGCGAGGTCCTGACGCCCTACAAAGCTGTGGCGGTGCAGCGGGGGCCGAATTGCTGCGACGGACAGTCGCCCTTCACCTCGCAAGAAGTGAACATGGACTGCTCCTCGTCGCCCCAGGCCCCGGGCACGTGCGCGCCGCCGTCGAAGCCGCACTTGGCGGCGACCATGACGCCGAGGGACACCACGAGCTGTTGCCAGCAAGTGCACGACTCGGCCATACCGGCAGCACCGGCGTGCACCAGCGCAGAAGCCTACACTGGGTTAGCCTCTTCGCCATCGCCTACGCCGTTTTGCGCGAGGCAGTTGCCGCCGTCTGGATCAAGCCACGGAGTACTGTGGCCCGTCCAGACGCTGGCGCCGGCGCCGCCGCAGGCGATTCCTGACAGCCCACTTTCTCCTGCACTACAAGGGCCAGCCATGTTATCGCTCTCGCCAGCCGATGTATCGATGGAGGAATTATTGGGTCCAGGGAGGCGTGCTCCCACGACTGCGTCCGGGCCCTATGGTACCCAATCGCTGGTGGGCTGGGAGCCGCACGTCAGTGCTGCTGCACCGGCGGCGCCCACCACACAGATACGTGCCAGTTCGTGCGAGGCGGCTCGCGACACGCTCGGCTCAAGCAAGGTCGTTTCGCCAGTGAAGCAGAACAACACGGTCTCCGCGCCGGCGGCGGTGCGCGGGAGTCTGACCGAATGGGCGGCTTCGATGATGGCTACGGGTCACAGCACTCGCAGCTTGTCAGAAACATCCGCGGGCCCCGATCAGCGCACGGGGTCTGCGTCTGGCTCTGTGGCCAGCATGTGCACAGCGGGCATGATGCTACCGCCGCTGGCTGGGGGAATCGCCTTGGACCTCTACCGTACGAGCTCCGTGGTTGCGGTAGTAGCGGGCGCACACGCCAATGCGGTTGAGTCCCGATGAAGCTGCATTGTTGGCTCCTTCTGCCGGCTCGTCCGCGAGAAGGCAGCGTACCGCTGAATTAAGCGGCTCGTGGGGCATAGCGTGTGGGTTATACGGGGCACGGGCAGGGGGGTTGGCTGGTCATTTATGCAGTGGCGGGACGTACCGACTACGTTGCCTCAGGATGCTGCCTGCTCGGATGGTCGTCCTCTCTGGGAACGTCGGTAGCTTGCACGGGAATCAAGCTAGGCGTATGGTCTCATGCGTATCAGACGCACTTCGGTCAATTTGGAGTTGGTAACGTTGTTGGATTGTGGTGGATCTGGTTGCTCCTAACGTTGTTGGAGCGCGTAGCGTCCGCACGAAAGCATGCGCTGGAATCGGATTTAGGATGGCCATCAAGCAAGCCGTGCGTTTGCGTTCTGCAACGCATGCGGCATATGCGTGTGCCACACGGGTTATGCACTCGTCGAGGGAGTAACGTAGGCCGGATGTATCGCCGGAGACGTGCGGTCTTGGCAGAGGTCGGCCGGTCTGGGCTCGAAACCCTTATCAAGAACTGCGGCGCTTGGCTCCGAGGAAGCGTTGAGCGTGTATGCCATAGAAGCCGCTCCTGTGCGAGTAAGAAAACAATCGGGCCGGCGGGTTGCCGCCCAGGGGCTGGTGTACGAGTGGAGGATGCTAATGCTATGTTATGGAGGAATGGTTCGGAGGCGAGCGACAGGGCCGATGCAGGTGGCCATGGCGACTTGTTCTCTGGGGTACTTGAGAGGGCCGCATAGGCCGCATAGGCCTAACGCAGGGATCCCATGGTTGGGCATTAGGAGGATTTCCTTCGCCGCTGGCCTCCGGAACCACGTAACGCTGTTGTTTCTTAAGTTTCTGAAGGCAGGTGGAGTGGCGATGCGGGACTTCTTGTGCGGGTCCGGGGGGCGCAAGGTGTGGGTGCGGTCATGCGCGGGAGCGGATGTTTGCCTTCCAAATGGGGCGCAGCCAAGCTTGGCTTTGGCAATGGGGGTTTCACACAGGGCTGTGTGTACTGCGCAATGATCACGCCATTTTGGCGTGCCGAAGGGCAAGTACGCGCCGTCATGAACTCTGTTTCCGTAGCAGGCTCTGTCGGAGACCGAAAGCATAAGCAGGCCTGGCAGGTAGTGGTGTGAGGGTTTTAGTCATGTCAACAGGAAGCTGTACATAGCGCTGGCGTGCTCCTGTCCTGTACGTCGTCTGCGTACAGGATGCATGCTACCTTGTACTCGTGCGCGTGCGTTGTACTGTGGCTGAAAACTTTGTTGTTACGAGATTGCTAAATAGTTGTGGCACACGCTTTGCGCTTGATGCCGACGCGGTCGTCCGGCAGCGATGTCCCTTCTGTTGGTCCCCCTTCAGTCGTTGAGCCCTTGCTCGCGCACCGGGGTCTGCGAACCCTAGTCACGAGAATTTTGGTGGGGGCTTCTGATGTTGTGGTTTCTGCCACTGTCACTTCAGCGTGGCTGTTAATTTGGGCAAGAAGGCGCCCAGCGATACGGTAGGCCCAATCAGGCTTTGCCCCTGCAGATTGCGTTTTTATTGCTTGATGCCTTTTTTGTTTGCCTCGCTGATGAAATTCTGTTGAACTTTGGAAATAAGCTGTACGAGACGCTTTTATTTTGCAGCGATGTCTGGGGGCTCCTGCTTGCGACGGCCCATTGCGTGCATAGTCAATTTGCCTGCCTACCAAACGGATGTGTCTGGAGGTTGTGCTTGTTGATCATGTGTGGGTATCCCTCTATTCTCAAGGCGGTTGTATCATCCTCATGTCTGTTTGGCCCGCCCTCGTCCCAATTAAACCCTGAAAGTCAGCAGCGCAAGCTATGGCCGACGACATGGGACGCATGGCTCGACCAGGTATAAAAGCTTCGCTGTGGGCTGCATTGGTGTAAGGCAGGCCAGGACAAAGAAATGTGACCGAACAAAGGGATTGTTGCGGTGATAGGAAGAAGAGGCAAATGTACTGCTGAGACTAGATGCGTAAAAATGCCCACGCCGAAATTCGTGTGCATTATGCGCCCAGCACATCAACCTACAATGAAACAGCGCAAGCAGTGCCCATGGGACCTCGCAAGCTACCCTGCTGCGGCTACCAGTAAACACCTACATACACAAAACCGTGGCCCAAACTCACATCGAAGTCCAGATCCCGCTGACTCCATGGACCTCCTAAAACTAGTATCTATTTCCTTATCGCAGCACGACAGGTCTGGAGCCCACTGTAACGATTACTACTGCGTCAGGCACGTCCCATCTCAAGGACGGCCGGTATGGCATGCATCGTTCCCATCTCAAGGACGGCCGGTATGACATGCATCGTTCCCATCTCAAGGACGGCCGGTATGGCATGCATCGTTCCCATCTCAAGGACGGCCGGTATGACATGCATCGTTAACCATACCACGTACATTTGAAGCCCATACCGTGGTTCAAAACATGGGCGTCGGCTGCGTCCTCATGTCCTTCACCCAACCTAAGAAGCTGCACCCCTCCTAGCCAACTCCGTCAGGGCCAGACGTCAAATCAATGAGGAACACGACAGCGGTCATGGAGAGGCATATTTCCTTATCAGGTACCTACGGCCTTATGCGCCCTGCCAACCGCTACACACCCTGCGGTGTCGCAGGGCAGCATCCAGACCAGTTTCTTCCTCACTTCGCATAGGCGCTGCGAGTACGCGCGCTGGACGCTCGGCCGTTTCGCTCCAACCCTGCAATGGCGGGTGCGCCGGCCAGGGCAGGTGCGAGGGTTGCGTTGTTGGCAGGGCACTGGAGGGTCAACATCACAAACGGCGCTTGGCCAAGCGGGTCCCAAAGCCGTAAACAGAACGTGCTCCACCACCATCTACCAGAACCTCCACAGGCGCCAGGGACTGATCGCATCCTTCCCGGCGCTCTGCGCACCCGTTGGAGCCAGCTGCCGTAGCGCGGACGCATTAGGCGTCGGTTGCTTGCGCGACCTTCCAGCCATGCGCCTGGACGACGGCAATCCCACAACAAGCTCCTCCACGGCGCTACGGGCCTCCCCAACAGCAGATGGTTCCGGTTGGGCCGCAGGAGCAGCCGCCACAGCGGCAGGCAGAGCGTCCCCAACGCGAGGCTTCTTGGCAGGCCTGCCCCGGCGCTTGGGAGCTTGTGCAGCAACAGCAACGACGGCGTTCTCTGCATCTTGAGGGTGCACCTCCTGGCCGTCCTCCTCCGTCATCTTCCGCTTTGGGGGCCGGCCGGGCTTGCGCTTAACCGCCGTAGCATCGCCCTGCTGCGTACCCGCCCGCTCCTGCTCCGGTTTCGGCGGCTGACCGTTCGAGGCGGGGCGGGGCGCGCGCTTGGCGTCCACAGCGCTCATGTCCGCTGCCTTCGCTGCCGCCATGCGTTTCGTAGGGCGCCCCATTTTGCGCTTGGTCGCTGGCGCGTTCGCCGCCGCCGCGCCCGACGTCGTTGTTGCCGCCACCACCCCTTGGCGGGGCAAAATCCGACGGGATGTGCGCTTAGATGCTGGCGCGCGGGCAGCTGCAGCGGCGGAAGATTGCCGCACCACAGCTCCTGCCGCCGACGTGATCTTCGCGGGTCGCCCTGGCGCGCGCTTTGCTTCGGGAGCAGCTGCCAAGGCTTCAGGCCTGACCTTTGGGGGCCGACCGGGCTTGCGCTTGGCCATAGGGGCGGCCGACAAACTCACGCGCACAGGCTTCCGCGACTCAACGGGCTGCAGCTTCCTCGGCAGCCGACCGCCCTGGCGTTTGGAAGACAGATCCTTGACAGCCGCTTTTTTCGTGATGGCAACAGCAGCCTTGGGCTGGGCACGCTGGCCCCGTGTGCTCATGCCCTGGCTTGCTTTCTGTACATCAGCGACCGGCGAACCGCCAATCTTCGCCGCATTTGCAGCCTTGCGCTTGCCGAGCAGCGGCACGGCGCTCTTGTCTTTCGGAGCCAATGCGCCTATGGATAGCGGCATGTGTGCAGGTGCTTAGTCGCGAAGGCGTAAGACTCCAGCAAAATGAAAACTAAGGCGCTGGGAAAGGTATTTCGCAAGCCCATGAATGTTTGTTGCACCAAACACAGCACGGCGCATCAGCTTATGCCCATGCCCGAGCACTCAGGCCCTCACCTGCGCTTCGTGCAGCAGCGTCCTTGCGAGGCCTGCCACGACCGCGCTTAGCAGGCGTCAAGCCATTAACTTTATCCGGTCTGCTCTTCTCCGCCGTCAAACGCGAGGATGGCCTCCCCTGCTTGGCTGGACTTTTCTGGGGCAGGGACGCAGCGGCGCCACCTGGGATGGCAGAGTCAGAGGCAAGTATATTGACTGATGCCAAGTCATAAATAGTATCCTTAGTGCTGGGTAAGCTTGATACCATATATCCAGTCGTCACGTGTGCTCTTGGTTTATGGCAACTCCAGGGAAGTGATTCCGGCGACCGATTTCCATCATAATCGCCCTTACACTGACGTGGATGCGTGCATGAAGCACGGAATTACGGTGCCCTCTCCGCAATGGTGCATTGATATGTGCACAGAACGTACCTTTGCGCAGTGAGGACCGTCCTACACTTCGTGACGCGGTCACCGCCTGTGTTGCACGCACACGGAGAGAGAAGTCATGTCCTCGTCCGTGCTTCTACATGGGTTGCTGAACATTTGACTCAATGGCGTGACACATGTGCGATAGACCATGGTCACAACGGCGCCCAAAAAATTACAAGGAGGGGTGCGCGGCACAAACAGCAAGGTGCTATGTGTTCGGAGGGGTGTTATACTCTTTGGGCCATACGTTGGGTGTTCTGCAACCAAATATGCAGAGCATCGTACTTGAATACTCCCGTTGGAGGTTTTTTCGTTTGCGTTACTTGATTTTAAAAACGATTACTCACATACCCAGTGTATGTGTGACACAGGAGTAATGATGGGGGTTTTGACGCCACAAATCCACACATCCCTCGGAAGCTTCGGAGTTTTTATTTCACTATCCGTGCTTAGCCCCTGCTTGAGCCGATGGGTGTCATCAGTTTGTAGTATGATTCTATGATACCTCCTCATCCTCAACTAAGGATCACCTCAAACCAGGAAGGTTGTACTTGCGTATAATTTGCCATCCCCATGAATGCATTACCTTCACCCTAGTTGCCCCAACAGCCCCCCAAAATGGCGTACCACTTTCCGCGCGACCTTGGAGCGACCGGCTCCAGATTTCACAGTACCCATCTTGCGCACCCCTGCACATTGAAAATAATAACAACGTGGGCTGTTTGCGCATGGGGACACAATTTGCTACAATGTAGCCAGCATCCAGGGCCCAAATAGAACAAATGTGAACCCATCAAAAATATAATTTGATGATAATCATGGCATGCAAGATCAAATATCGAATGAGCAAATAGCGTTGAACTGGCGGGTGCGCCACCTAAGCCTCAAGTTGCATGATACATTCAAAGCTGGCGTCTTTCCCACCAACAATTAACTTGACGTCAAATTCAAGGTACCCACCTTTGGCCACTAGCTAGGCGAACACCTGAACGTGAGAGATTAAGGAACGAGGTGTATAAAATAATCGGACGTTTTTGAGGTTAAGCGTCTCGTCCATACTGCCATCAAGGAGAGGGTGGTTGACACGATGAATGAATTTCTTTGCCCAGCTGGCGAGCTGGTATGGACCATGGCATGAGATGGCCACGCTGTTGGCTTGGCTTGGTCAAACCGCCCCTCCCGAAACGCGAAAATTACCTGCTTGCCAGACGTGTTGAACGGCTGGGAAAAAATTTCTCAACGTGCTGATATTTATGATGGCTTGATACCGGTGACTTTCGCCGGAGAAGAAATGGATAGGCTGTGCCGGACTAATACTCCCAGGTGACAGCCACGGTGTGCACCAAAAATTGATTATAATTTACAGAAGAAAGTGTATCGTCATGCTAATAAACTGCTGACGCTCGTTGTTAAGCAGTCCGCCAGTCCCTTGGGACGAACGGCTGTCATCCGTACAATCAGTGCGAATAGACATAACAGTGTTTCAACCCCAAAGTCGTGCACAACTTTTGATCACAATGGGTTCATGTTATGTAAAGTATCGGCCAAGGATTGCCAGTGCCAATTCGGCCATGTGAATCAGGCTGGGGCGACTCGGACATGCATGGTGAATCCGGAGCCCCTATTTCCAACAGAAAAAATGTCACTGTTCGACACATTACAAAGTAGGATCAGGATCAAAGAGAGTCCCTTCGCCCCGGGTGACCCATATGCACCCTGGTTGAATGCAAAGGTAGCCCGCTAATCAAGCTGGTTAGATGCCTGCCTTGTAACTTAGAATCGTGCGCATGACACAATCCGTTGGCGTATTGCCGCCCATGTAAGAGAACCGAGCGAGGTGCTGTCCCGTACACTCGCGGTAGTTTTTTCCAATATCGGGAGCTAGTTTTTCCCATTCACTGTTGTCTTCCGATAAAGTCCCTTTATATGACGCAGTGTGTTACTAATCCTTTGAAAGGTTATGCACAACACCATACCTCCTTGTTGCTGTCCAGCCTGTCCTGAATTCAATTCGCGGTCGTTCCTTGTATTACAAAGATAAATTACAACACCATAAGTCGGTGTAGCCGCTGCTTTGATATGGAGTGCGTCCTTGCTCCTTTCTGCGAACGGTGACTCAGGCGGGCGGAGAGAGCTGCCGCTCCGCTCCTTCTGTACTGGCATAGGTAAATAGCCATATCGAGAGCGCGGTAGGCTCGGGCCGCATGTTAAGTTATTCACGTTATAAGCCGTCGTGACCGCTCATAGCCTCCTAAGCGTGGAGACAAATCTAAATTGCTTGCGTTTTTATGGTTACGACAGTCTATTGTCTTCCCTATGTTGCTCTTGTCGCTGGTTGTTCACCGTGGCTTGGCATGTGCTTCAGCCTGCATCACCTCCTAGGCACGCACGGGGGGCTGACGCATCCCTCTCTACGCCCGCAGGCCATGTTCGCGCCACCTGTGAGTGGCTTGGCCGCGGGGGTCGTGCCGACGCCGGTCTCCCGCGGCAGCTCGCTCACCCCGCTGGACGGCATGCGACCTATGCCGACAGACGCCTCCTTTTCCGGCGGGGCCATGATGCAGCCGCCGGGCAACCGCGGGCGCGCAGCGTCAGCGAACAGCCGGCCCTCGCCGCTGGCGTCCTCTGGCCGGACGGGGACGGCGATGTCGGGCACGCTAGGCCCCGCCGTGCAGGCCACAAACGTGAGGCGCCCTCCGGGTCGGCGCCACGACTGGGGCGGACGCCATGGGAAGGAAATGAAATGCTAGGGGAAGGTATTGGAGGGGAGGGATATTTGAGGCGGGGCTGGCTGGAGGACAGGTCAGCGACTGGGAGCAACAGTGTATGTCTGATGCGCGTGGGAAGGGCGAGCGTCTGTGGTGTGGTGACGTCATGAAAAGTCGCTAAGAAGGGAAGGCGTGGGCGGGTGGGTGTGGGTGGGTGGGTGGGCCCGACGCTTGCCGCGGGCAGCTGCCCTGTCCGAAACGGAGAGACCGCCGACAGCACTCTAGCCCAACCTGCTGTGGGGAGAGGGACGCAAGGGGCCTCTGTCTCCTCAGTTCAACGCGGACCTCTAGCAAGCTCTGGCCACACGGTGTACGTAGGCAGTGTCGGTCCAGAAAGTAGAGTTCCGCCACAGCAGCGTTGTCCGGAACCCCAGTTGCCCGCCAACGACCCTCCCTGGATTCCTTGTGTTACGGGGCGGCCTCTTGCTTACGTGAATAGAGGCGCCGATACTTGCGCAATGAAAAAACGGGGAAAGAACCACTCCCAATCCCATAGCGCATAAACCCAAGAAGATACGCCAGTAGCAATGCTAGGGGGAGGCTCTGGCAGGGCAGGGCCGCTGTTTTCGCCTGCGGGGGTATGCGCCAGCAGAATGTGGGCTGGGGCAGGTGGGGTGGCGGTGGGCGGAACGCTAGCAGCCAGCTGGTGGGCGGGGAGGGTGCTGAAGGGGGGGCTCGCCACGGGGAGGTCTGTCAGGGGCTCCTGACAGGCACGCGAGCGGCTGTGGGCGATGGAAGATGTGATGGACGGGAGCACGGGCGACTGGGGCCGAAAGATGTGATGGACGGGAGCACGGGCGACTAGCCAGGCAGATGGCGGCGGGTGGCGGGCGCGGATGCAGGATCTCCAATCCTGCTACCGCCATGGGGGCCTGGTGCCGCTGCCGGTTCCAGCGCGCCTCTGCCGGGAGGGCCCGGTGCGGCTGCGGCTCTTGACGCTGCGTCGCCCCTCCCTCTAACCCCGGCACACACCCGCAGTTGTCTGAGGCGGATAACATAAAGGTGGCCGTACGCGTAAGGCCCCTGTTTTCGCACGAAACGGAAAAGGGCGGCACGAACGTCGTGCAGGTCAACAGCAACACCACGATAAAGGTGGGTTACGGGCTTCGAAAGGTCAGGTTGAATCGTGCGGTAGCAACATGGCGGCTGGCCCTCCAGCCCTTTACCGATGGGAGTTGCCATCATTTGTGGGGGCTGCCGGCAGCGGAGCGCGTGGTCGGGGGACGGGGCTGTGGGTGGTGGTGGGCGTACCCCCAATACGCAATGCGCCAGTCAGTCCCCCTGCCTGGGCCCGGCCCCGAGCGCCCACGTCAGCTGTCCCCGCGCACACCTCCCTGCGTCAGCCCCATGCCGCGCAGGATTGGGAGCTTGGGACGGCACGGGGAGGGGGTCCTGCCCATGCTGCCGCGCCAGCGCTGCACAGCATAGCATAGGACAGCACGGCAGCGCAGGCATAGCACAGCACCTGCACCTCCACCCACCCATCCACTCACTCGGACTGAAGCCTCGGCCGTGGCAATGCCCCGCCCCCCCGCCCGCTCCCCGTCCCTCCGTCCGTCCGCACATGCACGCACGCTGGCGGGCAGGTGGTGGTCCCCGGCCCTGCGAGCACCTCGATGCAGCGAGACTTTGCGTTCCACGCCTGCCTGGGCCCCGACGTGAGCCAGGCCGATGTGCTGCACCTCTGCGGAGTGCCGCAGCTGCTGGACGCAGCACTGGCGGGATACAACGTCACTATCTTTGCGTACGGCCAAACAGGTGGGCAGGGGGCTCCCACTCGCGAAGCAGGGCGCCCGAGGGGGTAAAACTATATACCCGCGAATCCACGGCCGACAACCCAAGGGCCCGAGGGGGGGTGGGGCGGAGGGACAGCGGCGGACGGGGCAGGGATGAAGCCATTGGGTTGTTGGGGGCGCGGTGGTAGGGAAGGCATAGGCCGTAGACCCGGGTGCCGCCTGCCCCCTGCGTCCCACCTTGCGATATGCTGTACTCGGAGTTGGGCCAGCCTGGGTGACGATGGGGTAAACGATGCTGCTGCCACTAACCTGGTTTTCCCCCGGGTCCGGGTCCGGTTGTGGTTCGTCCACGGGTTTCCTCTCTGCCCTGTTCCGTCCTGTTGCCCAGGTTCGGGCAAGACGTACACCATGTCGGGTCGTGAGGAGGTGATCCGCAGCGACTCGTACTCGGGCGACTCGCACGACGGCATCATCACACGCAGCATCCAGCACCTCTTCACCGCCATCGAGGCCAAGAAGGGTGACGCCAAGTACGCCATCGCCGCGTCGTACTTGGAAATCTACAACGAGGGCATCTACGACCTGCTGAACCTCAAGGTGAGCCCGGGGCACGGGGAGGGCTGGAGCGGGGTGGCCGTGTGTGTGCGGTTATGTGTGTGTATGTGTGGTCATGTGGGGGGGCGCGAGGAGACCACGGGCGTGATGTGTGTGTCTGGGGAGGATGGCATAAAAACCGTTGACGCGACGGTTGATGTGTATGGCGTGGGGAGGAGGAGGGGAAGGGTGCTAGTGAGCTTGGCGTGGGCGGCTGGTTCGGACTGGCTGCCACGTCATTTTGTACGGCGGTGTGAGGGTGAGCTGGGCGTGGCGACAACGAAACGCGCCCCCCACCGCCTTCGCTGCCCCTCGCAACGCGAAAGTGGAGCCTGTGATGCCGGGCCCAATGCCGCTGCCCCTGCAGGCCAAGAACCTGCCAGTCAAGTGGGACGCCACTCTGGGCTTCTTCGTGCCGGGGCTCAAGCAAGTTGCGTGTACCAAGGTCGACACCATGATGGAGGTGAGCATGACAAGCGCGCTGCGGCTTCGGCCGGGGGGATCGATCAGGTCCTCTGTTCGACCCCACGCTTCGTGCTATCACGTGCGGAAGTCCTGGTTATCCGCGCCCTCTCAAGGCGAAGCAGCTCTCTGCCCTCCTGTTGCTCCGCCATACGCCCACCCTCGCGCCCCTCCTCCTCCCACTTCTTCCCCTCTTACCCCCCTCCCCCTTATCCTCCCAGGTGATCCGTACGGGCATGAAGCACCGGCACGTGGGCAGCCACGAGCTCAACATCGAGTCCAGCCGGTCACATTCCATCATGACCATCTTCGTACACGCGACCCCGACCGACCCATCTGCTGCCGACTTCGGCACCCCCCGCATCGGCAAGATCTCGTTCGTGGACCTGGCGGGCAGCGAGCGTCTCAAGGTAGGGGGCGGCTGTGGCGGGCGGGGGGCGGCTGTGGCAGTAGTTGAGTGGTTGGCGGGTGCCTGGCATCCCTTATAGCTGCCGCTGACCAAGCCAGCCCCACAAAGGCTGGTGTGTCCAAAGCGACCTGGACCACACGGGTCGTAGTCGCAGCAGCAACGGTGGCAGTAGCAGTGGCAATGGCAGTGGCAGCCGCGGTGGCAGTAGCGGTGGTGGTGGCAGCAGTGACAGAAGCGGGGGCAGGGGGCCCAGGGGCAGGGGCAGGGGCCTGCCCGCCGCCCAACCGTTACCTGCTTACCCCTACCCCCGAACCGCCCCCCAACCGTCCGCTCCCCGCCACGTGCGCAGGACACCAAGTCCGAGGGCGCCATGCTCAAGGAGACCGCCAACATCAACAAGAGCCTCTTCGTCCTGGGCAAGGTAATCAGCGCGCTGGCGGAGCGCGACAGCAGCGGCACCAGCGCACACATTCCGTACAGGTGCGGCGGGGGAGAGGGGGAGAGGGGAAGGGGGCCCGCCCCGGGGGACATACGTAGCCCCGAATCACACGGCCCACGGGCTCGTCCTCCCTAGCCAGGCCCTTGCATGCTGCGGCTCGGCTGCCCTCCAGACGACCCCTCCTTGCCCCCTCCCCGGTTCCTCCCCACAAAGACACCCTGTCCTCGGGGGCCTGGAGGGAATTACTTCCGTTTTTTGGTTTGTGGATTTCGTTTGTGGATTTTTCCAACGCACGTGCACACCGTGTCCCTGCCCGCGGGGTCCCTCATCCCCCACCGGCCCCCTTCCTCCCCGCCGGTCGTCGCGTCCGTGTGTGTGGCCGGCCAGCCTAGTCCAGTAGCATGCGCGCGCGTCCCGGTGTCCGAAGGCTATGCACACGCTACATTTCCCCAGTCGCGTTACCCGTTCTTTTATTGTAATCCCCCGCCGGTCTTGTCGCCAAATCCTCGCTACCCCCCAGGGATTCCAAGCTCACCAAGCTGCTGATGGACTCACTCGGCGGCAACGCACTGGCGCTGATGATCGCCTGCTGCAGCCCCGCGTCTACGGCGGTGGAGGAAACGCTGTCCACGCTGTCGTACGCCACGCGCGCCAAAAACATCCAGAACCGACCCACCGTGCAGTACGACCCAAAGGTGCGGGTGCGGGGAGCGCCGGGGAGGGGTGCGGAGGGGGCGCCGGGTTGCGCGGCCTGCCGCACCCGGGAAGAGCACATCTGTGCCGAAGCAACCCAACCCCAAGCAAGGGAAGCTAATGGTTGTTGTGGTTGTACCGGCCAAGGTAGTGTTGGTGTCCCTTCCCGGCCGGTGCTGCTGCTTCCGCCGCCGCCTCGGGCATGTTTGGCCAGCCCCCGACCCAACCAAGCACACGCGCCTGCCAGTGCCGTTAATGGTCAACCGTTAACCGTGTTATCATCGTGCGCGCAAGCCCTGAAACCCCGACATCACGCGTGTCGCGACTCCCCATTGATGTGGTGCTGCTGCCGTCGACGTTTTTCGTCCCGTGACCGAAACCCTAATCGCCCCTCCTCGCTCGCCTCCCGCCCCCCCCGCAGGAGGCGCAAATCGCAAACCTCCGCCGGGAGATCGAGCTGCTGCGACAAGAGAACTCCTACCTGCGGGAGCAGCTCCGGACGGGAGGCGGCCACGGCGGGGAGGTCATCACCCCGCTGCACTCCACGCGACCCGCCTGGCCCCCCGGCTCCGCCGGCGGCATCGAAGGCATCTCCCCAGGCGCCAGCTTCACCGGCAGCCACGCGCCCTGGCCCTCCATCCTCAGCCAGGATACATCCGGCGGCGGCAGCCGCGACGGCAGCCGCGACAGCACCCGAGACAGCACCCGCGACGGCGCCGCCGCCGCCGCCGCCGCGGGTCAGGCGTCGCATCCCCCCGGCGTGAACGCTGCAGTGCACCCGCCGCCGCCGTCGCACCTGCCGCCGCCGCCGCGGCTGGCGCCGCCGCGCGTGGGCGCCGCCTCCGCCGAGGGGCTCCGAAACTCGTTGTCCTCCGCCTCCTCGGCGGCGCATCTGGAGCCGCTGCGGATGTCGGTGGATGCGGCCGCGTCGGTGTCGGGCGGTGGCGGCCTGGCGCGGCGGCTCAGCCACGCGGGGCCCTTAGACGACGACATGATGCGGCGGCTGATGGACACGCAGGTGGGTTGGCAGGAAAGCCCTTGTATGAAAGGAAGAAAACCGTTTAGAGCAACAGACGTTTCGAGATGCGGGAGGGTGGGTGGGTGCGGAGTGGCCGTCTGGGGGCGGCTTGTTAACGGGACGTTGGTTTCTCGGGGATCGCAGTGCTCGCGGCTTAGTGACGAGTGATGTAGCGAGCAATGCTATCGATACACAAGGGGTGAGGGGGCGGCAGGGGGTCAGCACGGGTCGGCTTGCAAGGTACCTCGCATCATCTCTCGCACTGGTGGGTGTGTGTGGTAGCGATGATGATGGTGATGGCGATGAGGATGATGCAGCGGTCCATCCGGCGGCGTCATCGCGTTCACCGATGGACAACACCAACAAGCGCAAAGCATCATCCGGCGGCGGCCGCCGTAAGGCCCGGCAAAGCCCTGCCCTGCCCTGCCCCACACTCACGACCCCCCCCCCGATGTAACCCTCGAGTCGCGTTACCGGTTCGTTTATTGTAATACCCGATGTAACCCCCCGATGTAACCCCCCGGTGCCGCCGCCTCGCCGCGCTGCAGTCGTTGCTCGCTCGTTTCAGCGAGGAGAACGGCCGGCTAGCCAAGGAAAACGACCGGCTTAGAGCGGGCAGGCAGATGCTGTCGCAGGAGCACGGGGAGGTGGGTGGTGGGGTTGCGGGGAAAGGTGGGGGTGGTGGGTGGTGCGGGTGGCGAGGGGGCCGTAGCTGGTGGTGGCTGCGGTAAGGGGTGGCTATGGTAAGGGGTGGGTGGGTGGGTAGAGAAAAAACACCGGTGTGAATCGGCCGACATAGGAGGAGAGGTGTCACTACCGTTAGTTGGGGAAGGCGGTGAGGGCGCCGAAGGTGTGGGCGTTCATGCCATCTGGACCCATGGGTCCGTCCGGTTGTGGCTGAGCCGTTGCCTCTGACCTCCTCTCCGCCGCGCTCCACTGCCGTGCCGACACGAACCCTTCCCCCCCGGCCCCACACACGACACCCCACCCCAAGGTGCTGGACGAGATCGAGGGGCTGCGATCCAAACTGATCCAGTTGGAGAGCGCCGTACTGTCCGGCAGCCAGACGCCCAACGCCGCCAAGGCGGCGCTGCACTCGGCCATGACCGGCACGGCCGCCCTGCCTCGATCCGACAGCCCCGGATCCCACACACCCCAGCTGCTGGGCCAGGGCACCCCCGGCTACGGCTCACCGCCGATGCAGTCCGGCGGCGGTGCGCCCAGCGGACCATCCCACGGATACTCGCAAGCGGGTGCCGGTCCAGCCACCCCCGGCAGCCAGCAGCTATGGGGACCCAACATGGGCCCTATGGGTATGCAGCCGCACCCGATGGGGATGGGGATGGCTCCAGGGAGCGTGCCGAACTCTAGAGGCGGCTACCCCGGGCAACCGCCGTACCACCCGGGTGGACCCATGGATCCGTACGGCCCCCCTGGATCCGCCATGCAGCCGCTTCCCATGCACATGCAGATGCACCCCATGCAGATGCAGCAGCAAGCGCACACGCCGCTGGGCCCGCCGGGGTCCGCAGGGTACGCCGGTATGCCCGGCTCGGCAGCGTCACCGCCGCCGCACCAGCCGCACCCCCCCGGCGGCGTCGCTGGCGGCGGCAGCGGCGGCGGCGGCGGTGTGGCCAACGTGATGACTGTGGGGAGTGCCCCCGGCAACACGAACGCTATGCGAACACGTACGAAGTACGGCAGTAGCGGCGCCGGCGGCAGCGGGCCTCCGAACACGGGTGGCAGCGACGACTCGATCATTGTGGCGGACCGGAACAAGCTGGCGCTGCTGCTGGGGGACGGGCCTGTGGAGCCGGCGGTGCCAGTGCGGCCCGTGCCCGCCAAGAAGCCCGAGCCCACATACACGAACGCGGCCAAGGTGGGCGGCGGCGCCCGGCGGTAACGGCGGGGGGGCGGCGGCTGGCGGTGGCGGTGGCGCCACGGTGGCGAGGTAAGGGGGTCCGGGAGGAGGCAGCTCCCCGCGACGGGCGCGGTGATGGCGGCGGTGGCGGTCTTGGGCGGACTCGGCGGGTGCCAGGGTTCCTTGGCGGCTGCAGCCACCGCTTGGCCCGCACCATAGCTCCCATGCGCCGTACGTGATGGCGGGGTGGAGGGGTGGAGTGCGATGCTTGGACCGGCATTACGTCACCGCATCGCCACATCGCCACACCGCCTAGGTCCCTCCCCTCAGCGGGACACCCTGGGAGCATAGCAACCACCAGCCGGCAGCATCCGACCGCCCCTTCCTCCCTCCCGCCATACGTCGCCTCACATAACGCCCACGCGCTTCTTCGCTCCCCCTCCCGCCCCCCTCCTCCCAGGCGCACCACGCCCAGCACCTCCGACAGCAGCTCCAACACAACGACTCTTGACACGTCATCGCCCACTGGCGTGTAGGCGGGGGCGCTAGCAGGCTGACGAGGCCTCACTGAGTCATCGCCGCGTGCGTGCCACCCACCCGGGGATTGGAGCGGGAGCAGATACGACACGGGGGGTGCGGGTACGACACGAGGGGCGTGGGTACGGCACGGGGGTGCGGGTACGACATGGAGTTGCGGGTACGACACGGGGGGTGCGGGTACGGCACAGGGGCCCGCTGACGACGACGATGATGGCAGCGCCCTGGGGGCCAAGGTGGTGCGACCGTACATACACACACCAGGACCAGGACTTGACGTTTTGGAGCGGGAATGGGCGTGTTCGGATGTGCCCGTCAGGAGGCAGCACCGCGGCAGCAGCGCCCGGGAGCAGCACACCGCGCCCGGAGGGATGGAGGGGCGGCTGATGGCTGGTGTGGGTGGCCGGGTGGCGGCGCGCAGAAGATGCGCGACCGCCACGGGAAGGCGCCAACGGATGATTCGGCTGGGGTGCGTGCGGTGTACGGTCGGGCAGGAGCGGTGAGGGGTGAGGGGTGCGAGCAGCGAGCAGTGGGCGAGGCTGATGCGGATCGTCGGCTGGGCGGTGGGGCGGAGGTTGGATTCGGTGGATGTGTTGGGCTCATGCGGGGCCGGGGGCAGGGCAGGGGAAAAGAAGCGGCAGACAAGGGCCTTATGCACATGGTCGCATGGCATTGGGAGCATGGGGCTGGAGGCGCTGGCATGTGCAACCGCATTTGTAGGTTGGTGGAAGTTGTAGGAAGCATGGGAGCCTTGGGACAGCATCACCGCTGGCCGTGCTGGGGGACCCTGGCCGGCTGGGGAAGCCTTGGGACCGTTGAGGTGTGAGTGGCATCTGCGGGGGGATTGGGACCACATGGCAGCTGGGGTAAGAATGCCGGGCCCAGTTCCCCACACTTGCTGGATTGCATGGCACCAAAACACTTAATGCGCTCGTGTACAGTGTGCACTGTTGGACCCGATACCGTGACCCCGGTATTTTTGGGTGCAGCCCCGCCGTGTTGACTCCCATGGGGACTTGCGGAGGCGAGGGCGTCGGGCAGACCTATTCGTGGAAACGAGCCCCACGTGGTTCATTATGTCTTAAATTTCGACATCGGCAATAATTCAAGTGACTTTAACGTTGACGGCACATTGTCCCATAAGCTAACCCGTTGGTGCGCATCGATGCCGCTAAATACCTTGACAGGCTGATCGGCGTCGATCCGAGCCTCTGTTTTCTCAACAGACGAACCGTCGCTTTCAATTGGTCAATTTCAGACACAATTAAATTGTAATTCTTTATGTAGTTTGTTGTTGCGGAGGATTGCATTACAGCATTACTGCGTGCGCCTGCGACCACCAACCAGCCAAATGGCGCAACAACTCATGCAGCCAGCGCAGAGCTATCTGAAAGGTCCGCGACCGACAGCTCTTTACCAGGTGAGTGCTGTTGGGTCTGTCGGACGCAAAGCGGAGGCCGATGGTCGGCGCATCGTCAGCTGCGCACCCGTGCGCAGGTCCCTGCTTGCGCTGGAAGGCCTCTACCTTGGCGCACATGCCCTGCCATAGTAGAACAGCGTCGGATGGCCTGCCCATCGCGGACGGCGAGTCGGCAAGTGGCGCATGCCGCGCCGAAGGATCCCCCGGCCTCTTCGCCGATACCACCCGCGTCAACGTCAGCTCAGGACAACAGCCAGCTGTTATTTTCCATCGGCATCGCTGCAGTCTGGATTGGGCTGCTGGGTGAGAAACGCCGGACGAGACGTGGTTGCGTGCCTGACCAAAAACACGGCACGCATGGGGGCTGGAAGCTCGACTCGCTGCTAGGAGTGCCTATGTGACCGCGTCTGACGGCTTGGAGGCAGAACTGCCCCAGTAGTCGAGCCGTGTGGCCAGCAGTTATTGGGGGTTGGGTTACAATGTGGCCCCATCAGTGATGGGCCGTGATGGACGGAAAAATAGGGCTCGGCGCTACAGGAGGGAAGGGGCGTTGACGATGGGGGACAGGAGCAGAAATGGAAGGCGCGGAGGGGGTGCGCTGTCTGTTGCGCCATTTGATGGCGACGAGGCGGTCCTGTTCCGGTCCTTATCCCGTCGGGCTTGGCGCGCTCTTCGCCTCTGCTCCTGGGCCCCTGCAAGCCGGAGCGCCCGCGCTGGTCCGTACCCGTGTTAGCGCCGAGCTTTGTTTGCCCTACTTGAGCCAACAATTGCTGCGCCATCCCAACGAGTCTTCCAGCCAAACCAATCTTTGCGGACCCCTGGTGGACCCCTGCGCGCAGTGTACGCGTTCAATCTGGCTCCCAACCAGACGCCGTACCGCGATCAGATTTTCATTGAGCGGATAATCGGCATCGGCGAGAAGGACGGGTTCGTTGTTAACCCTGTGTTCGTGTCCCTCTTTAGCGTGATGGGCATCTACCCCGCCATTTACGCGGCGCTGATGGTGCCTGGGGGGCGCAGCGAGAATAAGGTGAGCTGCTGGATGCAAGCAGGGCCGGGATGAAGGTCAGTGGGCATGGCTTTGGACGGGAGAGGAAGGTGTCCGGCTCCTGGGTACTTGGGTCGGTACCTGCTGCGCGCCTACCCTCCACCCAGGAACCAGCCGGCTATATGCAGTTGAAAAACAAAATGCATGCTGCCCACCCACCGGCTTGCCTCCCGCCGTCCTCTCCTCCTCCTCAACTCAGGTCCCCGCCTGGCCGTTCGTCACGCTGTCCTTCGCGTTCGGCGCCTTCGCGCTCTTGCCGTACATGGCGCTGTGGCGGCCGTACCAGCGCGCAGAGGACAACCCGCTGCCGCCGCCGGCTTCGGAGCTGGAGGGCTGGAACCGCCTGTTCTTGAAAGGAGCGGAGACGCCGGTGATGCCAGCACTGCTGCTGGCGGGGGCCGCGTTCTACGTCTACCAGGTGCGGTCCAGGCGGAGGATTCTTTTTAAGGAGCGATGTGGGCGAGCGAGTGTGTGTTAACGCCTGGATGCCCGCCATGGATGCCGTGTTTTGGTTCTGTTGGGTCGTGTGCACATTCGTTGATGGAGGATTGCGAGCATTCCCGCACCCTACGCATGTGGCCATGGTGTCCGCCGCCGCCGCAGTGTATACCTCGGCCCACAGCGACGCACCGACGCCCTCGATGTCCCCCACCCTCAGGCCCTGTCCTCGGATGGCGCCATCTGGCTGGACTACCTGAAGCTCTTCGACGAGAGCCGCCTGGTGCATGTCACCAGCATAGACTTCGCAACGCTGACAGCGCTGGCGCCCTTCTGGATGGACAACGATGCTACCGGGCGCAACTGGGACAAGAGGTGAGATGCCGCGCGGCTCCGAAACCTTGTACCTCCTTCGCGCGCTGGGCCCGAAACGATATACCTGTCCGACATTCTGACTGGAGTGATGATGTATAAAGGCGATCCAGGGAGGCTTCTGACGCCTGAGATGCGTGTCCTCGGCCGGCGAGCCTTGCGCCCCTACCGATGAGGCGCCCTCCTGCCTTGTTTGGCACCATCGCGTGTCCGCGCTTGCGACGTCCCATCGTCCGCACGCCATTGCCTTGCCTTCACCTCCGCCTGCAGGGAGCAGCTGGTGCCTATCCTGTCGCTGCTGCCGGTTATCGGGCCCTGCGTGTACCTGCTGCTTCGGCCCAAGGCTGAGCAGTCGTGAGACACCCAAGAACCGTCAATTCTTGGTGGTGTGATGGCACCGCAGAGCTCCCTGCTGCGGACGCCACCCCGTCCCGCCAGGTTTCCCGGTAGACAAGCCAAGTTTTCCGGCATGTGCGCAGGCCGAAAACTGTTTACCAAATAGTTCCTGCTCTCCGTTTCCCATGTCGTGTAATCGGGTCTTCTCGCTACTTTCCCGGCGGACTTCCGGGCGGCATGGGTGCCGCGGTGGGCGCGGCACGCATACCAGCGCATACACAGGCAGCAGGCAGGTGTTGCGCGTCAAGTGCGATCAGCTGCTGGCTGGCCACGGTTTCGGGCCGGAAGGGGATGAACCAAACCTTGCGCATCTTTGGAGCGACCGGGACGGGTCGTGAATTACAGCCGCAAATGTGGCTGGCGCGCCGGTATCTGCACACCTTCAAGGGGCAAGGCTGGCTTCAAGCAGTGTAGCATCTGATATAACGTGACGGCATTGGCTGAAGGTGCGATGACTGAAGCAAAGCGCTGGGCACTGCTGGACCCATCGAAATGCCCTGAAGAGTAGAAGACCACGCAAATATATTATCATTCATTCATATCCAGTTGCATGGGCGAGGTTTAGCGAGCGGATGAGCACTTCCAGTTCCGTTGGCGCATGCGTTCTGAGATTCGACAAATATGAAACGTTGCAAATGCCAGTCCTTTTCGTAATTCGCATGCCAGTCCTTTGATAGCTACGTGTCGCAGAGAGACCGGAAACACCCCGGAAGAACGCCTCGAGGTCGTGCGTTTTAGATGGCCAATAAGGGTTTCAGTAATATAGCTTGGGCGGGAAAGGATAATATTATGCCCTCGGTGCCTATCCTTTACTGTCTTAATAGTGAAACATCAATTGCCAGCACGAATTGGGCTAATGCATTCCCTGCCCTCCACTTGGCGCGTAAGTCGCGTCGTGGTGTCCGCCCTTCGTGCACTTCATAGTGACGAGCGAATGATAAGCAATAAACTTTACGTTGTCACCGACATGATTAACTTTGAGAACTCGTAGCGAAACGCAAAACTTGGCAACGGTGCACATGGCACCAAAAGTAAACGAAAATAGTAATTATTAGCCAGGGGACCCCATGCTGTACCTTGCAACAGTGCGTTGCATAATACGGGGTCCAGGAGCGTGGGACGGAACGCGACATGACGAGATTACGCCACCAAGAGGCACAATAAGAGGCGATGTTACACTAAAGCCCAAGAACTCAGGGCAAGAAGATGGGCCCGTGTCCGTGGTTATCCAAATGAGAGCCGGTGCTGAACCCTGCTGAATCCAGCTGACGACAGGCACAGGAAAGCCCCGAAAGGCACAGAAACGTCACCCTGCTCGTACAGCAGCCACGACGAAACAGCGAACCGACTACACGACGGGAAAAGGTGACACTGGAAAGCCCGGGGCGCCGTCTGCCCGGTTTTGCGTTTTCCCCGTCCTCTTGGCCTTGGTTTGTTGAGACTGTCCGTCGTGCTGGAGTTCCATTTGCTGGCCGGGTTTTCAGGGGGGCCGTTTTTCGTGAGTTGATGGTACCCGGGGCCGCCAGGGGTTTCTGTCCCCAACCCGTCGATCCAGGCTGTCCTGCTATTTTTCCGGCGGTGCGCCTTGGGGCGCCTGGTTATTCGTCGGGTCGCGTCGGGGTCCCTCCCTTCGGCGTGGCGGGATTTTCTTTTCCCCTCTACCTTTTGGGGCGTCTGCTGGCTGCCAGCGCTGGCTCTTTAGGGCGAGATCACTGTGAGATCTCGTATGGGCATGTATGGGGCCCCCCTCCTTCCCCCTCGTCCTGGCCTTGCCCGTCCTGGCCTTGCCCGTACTGTACCCAATTATAAAGGAAGATTAACAATAAGAGTGTTCCAAAGTCGAGAAATGTATCGAATAAATGTTGGCCGGATGGCGTGTGGTCCGTGACGTAGTATGCAGCTAATCTGGTCGTGTAATCCAAATGATATGTTAAATTGTCCGCAAGCCCGGGAAGCCCGGGGCTCCGTTTCGGACTTCCAGTGACTTCCGCCCAGTTTGTACGAAACGGGTAAGCGGGTATGACTTCGGGCCTGTCCCACAACCCCGTAATCAATCCTTCCTTATTAAGCAGTATTAAGGAGGTTCCCTATGGCTGCGCAAACGTCGGATTTTTACTTTTGCGTCGGACTTTCCGTTAAAACTCCGACATTTGCGCGCCCATGGCGCCATGGGGCCTATGGAAGCAATAATGCGTCATATGCTATTGGAAGTAGTACAACCCATGTGCTGGAATTAGATAATAAGTGGCAAACACAGCACTATGTTATGCTATAATCGCCCACGCTTACCCAAAGCCCCAAACATGAGGACGTCCTAGGTGGCGGGATTACGGAGACCTCCATTCCCTACTATTAACCGGTGGGCTTTTAATTTTTCGCAGGTGGGCTCGTGCCGCCGGGCTACAATGTCGATGCCACGGCTGGACAATTCGGCGCTTATGGAAATCCAGACGACTATCCCGCAGACGATGATGATGCGGACCTCTGTACGCACCGTTATCCGATGGTAAGAAACCCTGCATGATAGGATGCATCATGAACAGTATTTGATATCACCATGTCCCTTATGTACACGACATTCAGGGGGGCGCCGCCAGCGCAGGCAGGTATGTCAAGTGGACTACGGGGTCCTTGCAGGCCTGAAAGGCCCCGCTAAAGGTGCGAATGTATTATGCATCCACGGCGTACTATTCCTTGCGAACTATACAACAAAATTTTCATTGTTACGGCAGGCGTTCCACTAGGCGGCAAAAAGGCAGCGGTGCCAAAGGCAGGAGGGAGCCAACCAGTTCCCGGTAAGAATCAAATTGTGGTATAAAACGGACACCCTTACATAAAAAAGGACACAAATAACACTACTGTGTGTACTCAGGTTCTGCTCCGTCAAATGGCGTACTACTTGCTGGTGGAGGCCGCAGTGGCAGCCATGGTGGACGTGGTGCTGGAGCAGCTCAGGGTGCCAATGCAGGTCGTCTGACTGCTAGCCTTGTTGCTGCTAGGCGTCGGGCCGGTTATGGGCAGAGTTAGACCGGGCCGGTGAAGTGCAGCGAGAGGTAGACCGGGCCGGTCGAGGGCCGCGAGACCGGGCCGGTTATGGGCAGAGTTAGACCGGGCCGGTGAAGTGCAGCGAGAGGTAGACCGGGCCGGTCGAGGGCCGCGAGACCGGGCCGGTTATGGGCAGAGTTAGGCCGGGCCGGTGAAGTGCAGCGAGAGGTAGACCGGGCCGGTCGAGGGCCGCGAGACCGGGCCGGTTATGGGCAGAGTTAGGCCGGGCCGGTGAAGTGCAGCGAGAGGTAGACCGGGCCGGTCGAGGGCCGCGAGACCGGGCCGGTTATGGGCAGAGTTAGACCGGGCCGGTGAAGTGCAGCGAGAGGTAGACCGGGCCGGTCGAGGGCCGCGAGACCGGGCCGGTTATGGGCAGAGTTAGGCCGGGCCGGTGAAGTGCAGCGAGAGGTAGACCGGGCCGGTCGAGGGCCGCGAGACCGGGCCGGTTATGGGCAGAGTTAGGCCGGGCCGGTGAAGTGCAGCGAGAGGTAGACCGGGCCGGTCGAGGGCCGCGAGACCGGGCCGGTTATGGGCAGAGTTAGACCGAGCCGGTGAAGTGCAGCGAGAGGTAGACCGGGCCGGTCGAGATAGACCGGTGTACCCGCTAAGGGCGGCGGTAGACCGGTCCGGTCTGTCGCGATTCAGGGGTGAGGGGAATAGTTCGGTCTGCCCCCTCCCCATGCGTGTCTGTACGGCCGAACCCCTGCTAGCTTAAGAGTCCAGAACAGAGGTTTCTATCAATTAAGCAAATAAGTAGTAAAGAAGTCACATGATAAGCAGCTAAGCACTAAGTGGTTTGGTCCTAGTTCTGCGACCTGTAAACCTGGTGATGCTAGTGCTTGTGTGACCCATTCTCAACTTAGGACAGCATCTCGACAGGTTATGAGCCCCGCATAACGGGATAGTGTTAGATCGAACATTAGTAGCTGAGGATAGGATGCTTTGACGACTAGGAGCCGCAATGGCTGGAGTCCTCAAGGCGAGCGATGTCCCCGAGCTACTAGGCGCAGTGAGCTTTGCAGAGTGGAAATCTGCACTGTTCCTTCCCCTAGACTCCAATGGCTGGAAGCATGTGGTCTAGTCTGGGACTGAGTCTGGCGTCACCATACAAGATGGCGGCGTTGAGGACGCGATGGAGTTGGCCATCGACAATCGCGCAAGATCACACGTCAGCCGCTCGCTAGGGGCTGTGGCTTCGCAAAGGGATGGTGGACTTTGGAGTGTTGGGCGCTGCGCCGACGGTGCTGCTGGGCGACAACCAAGGCGCGCTATCGCTAATGCGCAACCCAGTGCACTCGGCGCAGTCCAAGCACATCGACGTGCTGTACCACTTCGTGCGGGAGCGCGTAGCTCTGGGAGACCTGGCGGTGTCGTACGTGCCAACGGACAAGATGATCGCGGACGTGCTGACCAAGCCGCTTGCGGCGCCCAAGTTTGAGTCGTTCCGCAAGGAGCTGGGAGTGCGGTAGACGGAGGAAGCGGGGGAGCTTGGGGGCAGACGGAAGCCACTTGGGAGGAAAAGCGGGACGTACTGCGGAGAAGACTGCGGTACAACTGGTGTTGATGTGTGGCTGACTATCATTCATTTGACGGACTTGAGGATCTGTGCATGTGTGTGCGGACGCGTACACAGCATGTTCTGTTTTTGACCGTTGGTCCTTCGCGTGTGTGCTGGAGTACGTGCGACGCGTCGGGACAGGCAGGTGTTGAAGTTGAGAGCGTTGCGCACAGGTGTGTGTGAGAGCGCTAATTCTTGGGCGCTGGTTTTGCGCGCCTTACTTGGCCGAAGGTTTTCGGTTGGCAGTTGCAATGTGTTTGGCTGGTTTAAGCTGAGCTTTGCTTTGCGCGTTTTTGTTGACTGCCTAGGTCGGCGGTGCCCAAACAGAGGCGCACGGGGTTATGCGTGCGACGCCGGTTCTGTGATGTGCGAGATGCTTGATCTGCGAGATGCTTAATCGGCGAGATGTGTGATCGGCGAGATGCTTGGTCAGCGAGATGCTTGGTCAGCGAGATGCCTGATCAGCGAGATGCGTGACCAGCGAGATGCGTGACCAGCGAGATGCACGATCAGCGAGATGCTTGATTAGCGAGATGCACGATCAGCGAGATGCACGTGGCAGGATGCTTGTACAGCTGGGTGCGAGCGGGTTTTGTTCGCTGTGAGCTGTTTGCGATTTGTTTTTCTGGTTGGTAGCTCCGGATGGCTTGTTCCGAGAGTTGAGTTGCCAATGGCGTTGCGACTTGACGGCAATTTGTGGTTTGCAACTTTGTGCTGTAGGTAGCTGGGGAGTGTGCAGCCCGCGGGGGAGTGTCGCGATTCAGGGGTGAGGGGAATAGTTCGGTCTGCCCCCTCCCCATGCGTGTCTGTACGGCCGAACCCCTGCTAGCTTAAGAGTCCAGAACAGAGGTTTCTATCAATTAAGCAAATAAGTAGTAAAGAAGTCACATGATAAGCAGCTAAGCACTAAGTGGTTTGGTCCTAGTTCTGCGACCTGTAAACCTGGTGATGCTAGTGCTTGTGTGACCCATTCTCAACTTAGGACAGCATCTCGACACGGTCTACCGCAGTGTTAGATGACGACAGGCCACCGTGTAACGAATGAAATCTCTGATAATGGCATCCGCCTCAATGCGTCATAACACCATTCATAATAGTGCTCGCAATGGTCTTACGAGTCGTAACTCGTAACTGTTTACGAGGCTTTTAGTTCTTTATAAGACGTTAGGTACGTTAACTACTTAAACAGTCGTTGGAGTCGTAACACCCTCGTAACGTCGTTACGACTCCTAGGAGCCCTTTACGACGATTTGGCTGCCATAGGGCGGGTTGTCGCGAGGATACCCAAACGTTCGTGCGCTCCGTTTCGCTCAGTCAGTCCTGACAACATGGCCACTTCGTCCTCGTATCTGCCTCTACCAAGTCAAGCAGAAGCGGAAAATGCATCGCTGATAGGCCGTCAGCAGCAGGGCCTTGGCTTGACGCCTGCGCCGCGGCCACTCGATCAGTCTTACGCAGCATTCGCAAAGGAAGGACGGTGGTCCACCCAACTCTTGGATATCTGCGGCAAGCCCGGGGGCACCGCGCTTTGCTGTGAGTCTCACACGATGCTCATGCTCCCCTTGACAGTACGCCATGTGCAATTCTCTAGCGCCGTTATAACATTCAAAAATTTGCTAGAGAAGCTCATTAATGGAAACATCGAAGAATGAAGAATACGGCTTTCAGGGCTTTGCACGTTTTACAATCGCGTTGGCGCCATTTGGTCGGGTCGCCTGGAAAGCAATATCGCTTCGCTGGGGGCAATAAAGCAATCAACCAAAAATCATGGAACAAATAAATGCTGCTCGCCATTAACGTTAGCCTTGGGCGCGCTGTTGACAGTTTCCTGTTTTAGACCACTCCTGACCGCAGCTTGGGTTGATGACTGGCGCAGCCTAACTCGATACCTCCAAACGCAGGCTGCTCCCTATGGTGTCACTGCGTCCTGTACGGTCGTGTCGTCGAAAAGCTGCCCCAGGTTTCGACGATCGCCTCCGCCTTGTCGAAGGACCCGGTAAGCGCGCCATCACCAGGCTGGCTGCATGTCCTTGACTGGCTCCCGTCCCAGCTCTCGGGGCACTAACCAACCTGTCCTTTGCTTGCCACCTGCGCAGGACGGTGTAATTTGCGGGGGCAGCAAGTGCGGAGGCTGCCTGGCGTTCTTCCTGCTTTCCCTCGCCGCGTTGCCCCTGGTTGCGGCCATCCCCTCCAACGCCACCTTCATGTTCCCCTGCAACTTCCCGCTCCACCTGCAGCTGCGGGTCGCCATGCGTAAGAAGTACGGCTTGCAGGTACGGCAGCTGTTGTACGGCGGGGGACCCCGGATGACGCGGGTCCTGCTGGGTGCGGTGTTGTCTGGTGCTTCTCAGATGCGTGCGCGCTCGCAACCAAACATCGATTCAGGATGTGGCTGGCGGCCACTCCTAGTTGCGACGCTCCTCCGTAACCACCGCATCTGTCGAACCGTTAGCCTGGACCTGCCACTCCGAGTAGCGCCCTGCCGTTCGGCCCAGTCCAGCCCAAGCCAGGCCTTTCCTTACCCGTGCTGCGATGTCCTGGCCGCCATTGTCACCAGCACGTGTGCCCTCTGGATGGATCTCACTGCCGGAGCAAACACGTACACTCATAGGCTTCACCCAATACTAAACCGAGCGGCAAATTACCTCGGACCCTCCCTTCCTGGACCTTCCTGTCGCTCCAGGGAGACCTCTCCACCGACATGCTGCTCGACTGCCTCACCGTCGTCTTCTGCCAGTCATGCTCCCTCTGCCAGCTGGCCAGGGAGCAGATGATTCGCAAGGCGCGGAGTACGGCATCCCGCTGACCCTGCCAGCCTCCGCCCCCGCTGCTGGGGTACCTGGTGGGTAGATGTCGCTGTCGGGAAGGAACCCGGCTCCTGGCTGCAGCGGCGGCATGCGTGGCATGCATCCTCGTTGCTGTGCGAATCCCGGCGATGAACTGCATTGTGTTTACATTGCGAGCCCGGCTGGCCAACCCATACTGCTTACGAAGACTGTAGCGTACAACTTACGAGGACCGTCCCACACGGCTTACATAGCGTGTTAGCGGAAGGGAGCGCCCGGAATCCTGGCCCCACACACGCGGGGCGGGTCCGGTCGGGCGCGGCTCTGTTAATTGTCGCCCCATGCGTCCAATACCTCCAGCATTCACACGTGCGTCCCTGCAAGCACGGCAGCACGGCGTCGTTGGCTGCAACGTTACCCCTACTGCAGCATGGGTAACATTCAACCTTCTTCGCCTCCTGCACCTGGGCAAACTGCGGTCTTGCTTCCCTCCTCTGCTACCTTGGCAGTCCTGCAGCACGGCAAGCAAGACTAAGCATTCGGCTGTCGTAGCGGCTTTGGGTGGCGAGAGGGCCCTTCCTTCCATCGCGCATCAAGCTGCGATGACCGAGGCATCGCGACGCTGATGGGGGCCCAACAACGCCGCCACAGCCTCCTGCGGTTGCGCTATCGCATGGGACCACCCACGGGGGTGTGCGTTTAACGTGAAGGGAGTCGTACTCGTTGGTATGAAGACAAATAAGATGCTGGCAGTATGGAGTTTGCCAGCTGGTCTTTATAAGCGTCGTGATGGCCGTTAGATAGCCAAATGCAGCCGGGCGAGGAGGCCGACAGCGCAGCGAGCATGTGCTGCCGTGCTAGCGCAGCCCATCCGGCTCGCAGCAGGTCCTTGAATATTGTGGATTAGTTGTCCTTCGTCGCTGCAGTGATGCAGTCGATGCAACATGCTGCATAGCGCATAGCAGGCTTCCGCATTGCGTTACTGTGACATACATGCATACATGTGCATCAGCGCACACCATCCGCTGTCACGCCTTTGTGCATTTTCCCGTGAAAGCGTGTCCCATCAGTTAGCTTCTTTGATGAGGCTACCACCATTGGCATTTGCCAAAGAGCGTTTGCGCTATTGCGCGGTCGTCCGGAAGGGTTATGTGATGAACCTTGCTACGCCGAGTTGAGTGTCCCAGCAGATCCGAGGGGATTGGATCGCGGTTGTTGCCCAAATGTCGCAAGGTTGGCTATTTACAGGGAGGAAGCGTAATTATTTTGTACGCGACCGCTTGAATCTGTTCTGCAGTGCCGACGGATGAGGCCGGCATCAGCCGTGTTCGGGCCGCCGATCCCCGGGCGTTTCTCGTTTGCTCGCAGAGCATGTCCGATTTGTACGATGCCATCTGCGGCTCAGCCTATGTCAGTGCAGCCATTGAGGGTAGCACGCTTTTGTCGAGCTGCATGCGCAAATAGGAAAATGCTGTTCCGCTTTTTGTGTTCCGACCTATGCAGGCGCCCAGTGCGTCATGTCCAAACGCCATTTCCATCACGCAGTGTAAGACGGCTTTAAGGGGTTCAAGGCTTTCCGTGCCCTCGATGTGTATCACCTGCGCCGTAGCGTCCTGTCTGGCCCCCGTGTAACAGTTCCTACTACTACGTATGTAATCCTCGCCATGGCTGTGGCGGCGGGATCCGTGTAAGCGAACATGGTATTCATCGGGTCGCCCGGACTGAACGTGATGGTGCATGAGGCTCAGGAAAATCGCAAACACTGGGACCCCGGCAAATTATGGTAACCGAACGCAAGTGATATACCGCTACGCAAGCGCTACCTACTCCTGTGCTGCTATCCTGCTGCTACTGCTGGTGCGGGTGCTGAGGCCCCTGAGGCGGCGCGTCCAGGCAAGCCAGCGTCTGCAGGGCCGCGTCGGTGGCCCGCTGCAGGTCCGCCAGGCGGCTGGCGGCAGACATGCGCTGCGGTCGGGCGACCAGCAGCCTGCAGGCCATGGCTCCAGGGAGGGTGGCAGGGAGGAAGCAAGGGCGAGCGCATGGCCGATGTAAGGGCACGGTGTATGGGCCGTAATCCTCGCAGGTGGCGGCGCTAGGGGGGGCCCCGCCGTTTTTTCCGGCTTCAAGGAAGCCGACACCCCTTGTCCCCTGTGCCTTTCGAGGCGTCTGCTGGCTGCTAGAGCTGGCTTCTCGAGGGTGAGATTACTCTCACTGTGAGATCTCGTATGGGCATGTATGGACCCCACCTCCTGCCCCCTTGCCCGTGCTTGCGGATACTGTAACCTCTTACGATGATAAGATCGTGAAAGGAAGACTAACAATAAGAGCATTCAATGCAGCCAAAGACGAGAGATATATTTAATATCGCTGGACCAGTTGTTACTGTAGGACGGCGTTGGGCCGTGACGACGCAATGTTATTAGGAAAGTTAAATGAAGGGCGTCTCAACGAAAGGTATGGTCTTATAGTCATGTAATCTAAATAAGATGTCAAGTTGTCCGCAAGCCCGGGAACCCCAGGATAAGAGGATCCCAGTTTCTCTTTCGGACTTTCGCCCAGTTCGTAAAGAATGGGCATGACTTCGGGCCTGTCCCACCACCTCGTGCGCAATCCAACCTTATAAAGGAGGTTCCCTATGGGTGCGCAAATGTCGGACTTTCAATTTTGCGTCGGACTCTCCGTAAGTTTGCGCACCCATGGGGCCTATGGAAGCAATGCGTCCTATGCTACTATAGGTACTATACAGCCCGTGTGCAGGATATATATTACGAGTGGCAAACGCACCCCTGCGGTTATGTTATAAACGCCAACGGTTACCTCACAAATCGAAGCCCCGGGTTGTCACGAGGTTCCCCAAGCGTTCGTGCGCTCCGTTACGCTTTGTCAGCCCTGCAACATGGCTGCTTCGTCCTCGTATCTGCCTGTACCACATCAAGCAGAAGCGGAAAATGCATCGCTGACAGCCCGTCAGCAGCAGGGCCTTGCCTTGACGCCTGCGCCGCGGCCACTCGATCAGCCTTACGCAGCACTTGCAAAGGAAGGACAGTGGTCCACCCATCTCTTCGATATCTGCGGCAAGCCCGGGGGCACCGCCCTTTGCTGTGAGTCTCACACGATGCTCATGCTCCCTTTGACAATGCGCCATGTGCAATCCTCTAGCGCCGTTATTACAGCGCGTCATTGGTTGAAGAAGCTCATTAGTGGGAACGTCGAAGAATGAAGAACACGGCTTTGCACGTTATCCATTCGTGTTGGCGCCATTTGGTCGGTTCGACTGGAATGCAATATCGCGTCGATGGATGCAATAAATCAATCAACAAGAAATCATGGAGCGAATGAATGTTGCTCGCCATTAAACGGTGGCCATGGGCGCGCTGTCGACGGTTTCCTGTTTTAGACCGCTCCTGACCGGAGGTTGATGACTGACGCTGCCTAACTCGGTACCTCCAAACGCAGGCTGCTCCCTATGGTGTCCTTGCGTCCAGTACGGTCGTATCGTCGAAAAGCTGCCCCAGGTTTCGACGATCGCCTCCGCCTTGTCAAAGGACCCGGTAAGCGCGCCATCACCAGGCTGGCTGCATGTCCTTGACTGGCTCCCGTCCCAGCTCTCGGGGCGCTAACCAACCTGTCCTTTGCTTGCCACCTGCGCAGGACGGTGTAATTTGCGGGGGCAGCAAGTGCGGAGGCTGCCTGGCGTTCTTCCTGCTTTCCTTCGCCGCTTTACCCCTGGTTGCGGCGGCCATACCCTCCAACGTCATCATCATGGTCCCCTGCGATATTCCGCTCCACCTGCAGCTGCGGGTCGCCATGCGTAAGAAGTACGGCTTGCAGGTACGGCAGCTGTTGTACGGCGGGGGACCCTGGGTGACGCGGGTCCTGCTGGGTGCAGTGTTCTCAGGTGCTTCTCAGATGCATGGGCTCTCGCAACCACACATCGACTCAGGATGTGGCTGGGTCCACTCCTAGTTGCGACGCTCCTCCGTAACCGCCGCATCTGTCGAACCGTTAGCCTGGACCTGCCACTCCGAGTAGCGCCCTGCCGTTCGGCCCAGTCCAGCCCAGCTCACTAGCGCCCCTCTGAGCCAGGCCTTTCCTTACCCGTGCTGCGATGTCCTGGCCGCCATTGTCATCAGCACGTGTATTTCTCCGGATGGATCTGACTGCCGGAGCAAACACGTACACTCATAGGCTTCACCCAATACTTAACCGAGCGGCAAATTAACTCGGACCCTCCCTTCCTGGACCTTCCTGTCCCTCCAGGGAGACCTCTCCACCGACATGCTGCTCGACTGCCTCACCGTCTTCTTCTGTCAGCCGTGCTCCCTCTGCCAGCTGACCAGGGAGCAGATGATTCGCAAGGCGCGGAGTACGGCATCCCGCTGACCCTGCCAGCCTCCGCCCCCGCTGGTGGGCAGATGTCGCTGTCGGGAAGGAACTCGGCTCCCGGCTGCAGCGGCGGTATGTGTGGCATGCATCGACGTTGCTGTGCGAATCCCGGCGGTGAACTGCATTGTGTTTACATTGCGAGCCTGGCTGGCCGTCCCATCCTGCTTACGAAGACTGTAGCGTACGGCTCACGAGGGCCGTCCCACACGGCTTACATAGCGCGTTAGCGGAAGGGAGCGCCCGGCATCCTGGCCCCACACACGCGGCGGGTCCGGTCCGGCGCGGCTCTGTTGATTGTGGCCCCATGCGTCCAATACCTCCAGCATTCACACGTGCGTCGTCTGCAAGCACCAAGCACGGCAGCATGGCGTCGTTGGCTGCAACGTTATCCCTACTGAAACATGGCGATACCGGAAATGCCCACACACGAACATTCAACCTTCTTCGCCTCCTGCACCTGGGCAAACTGCGGTCTTGCTTCCCTCCTCTGCTGCCCATTGGCAGTCCTACAGTAAGCATGACTGAGCATTCGGCTGTCGTAGCGGCTTTGGGTGGCGAGAGGGCCCGCGCATCAAGCTGCGGTGACCGAGGCATCGTGGTGCAGCTGGGGGCCCAACAGCGCTGACATAGCCTCCTGCGGTTGCGCTACCGCACGGGACCACCCACGGGGGTGTGTGTTTAACGTGAAGGGAGTCGTACTCGTTGGTATGAAGATAAGATGTTGGCAGTATGGGGGTTGCCAGCTGGTCTTTAGAAGAATCGTGATGGCTGTTAGCCGTTAGCCAAATGCAGCCGGGCGAGGAGGCCGGCAGCGCAGCGAGCATGTGCTGCCGTGCTAGCGCAGCCCATCCGGCTCGCAGCAGGTCCTTGGATATTGTGGATTAGATGTCCTTTGTCGCTACAGTAGTAGCAACAGTAACAGTGGGTTCCAGACCAAAAGATAGAACCATCGGGCACATCGATGCAGTGATGCAGTTGATGCAACTTGCTGCACAGCGCATAGCAGGCTTCCGCATTGCATCACTGTGATATGGATACATGCCGCATCAGCGCACACGATCCGCTGTCACACCTTCGTACATTTTTTGGTTAAAGCTAGTGCCGTAAACTCTAGCCGTTCGTCCGCCCAGCGGCCTTCGGTCAGGTGCGTTGCGCGCCGTACTGCATGGGGCGCTGCCGTTACAACATAGAGCGGAGGTCTTGGGGCACCGCATCATGCGTGCAAAATACATTGGAATGAGTAGTGTCTTGCTTGCTGAACGAATCGGCAACGAATTGTGTTGGTTTCTGCCAACTAGTCTACCTATCAGCGTGTTTGTTTCCGCAATCGTCACGGTTCGTGACGCCATGGCGACGTGTCCCGTCAGGTAGCTTTTTTGATTAGGCTGCCACCAGCCAGGTCTTGGCATTTGCCCAAGAGCCGTTGCTGTATTGCACGGTCGTCCGAAAGGGTCATGTGATGAACCTTGCTACGCCGAGGGGAGTGTCCCAGCGAATCCGAGGGGATTGGATCGCGGTTGTTGCCCAAATGTCGCAGAGCTGGCCATTCATAGGAAGGAAGCTGTCATTAGTTTGTCCGCCCCCCCGCCGCTTGCGATTTATCATTTCTGTTCTGCAGTGCCGACGGATGCGGCCGGCGTCAGCCATGGTCGGGCCGCCGATCCCCGGGCGTTCCTCATTTGCTTACAGAGCCAGTCGGATTCGATGCGATCACATCTGCGGCACCCAGCCTACGTCAGTGCTGCCATTGAGGGTAGCACGCTTTTGTCCGGCTACATGCCCAAATAGGATATAGCTGTTCCGCTTTTGTGTACGACCTATGCAGGCGTCCAGTGCATCACATCTAATCACCACAGTCGTCACGCAGTGTGAGACGGCTTTAACGGTGGGTTCAAGCTTTTCCGTGCCCTCGATGTGTTTCACCTGCGCCGTAGTGTCCCGTCTGGCCCCCATGTAACAGTACCTACTACTACTACTACTGCTACTATTTTTGATAACCTCGCAATGGCAGTTGCGATGGAATCCGTGCAAGCGAACGTCGAGTCAATCGTAATGAACGTAATAGTATTTGTCGACACGCAGGAGCAGCAGCCTGACGTGCCGTACTGGCTTGGACCGTATATTGGCTGTCCAGCCACACCCGACTTGGTTCTGGAGGCTCAGGAAAATCGCAAACACTGGGACCCCGGTAAAACATGGTCACCGAACGCAAACGATACACCACTACGCAATATGCTGCTATCCTGCTGCTGCTGCTACTGCTGGTGCGGGTGCTGGGGCCAGTGAGGCGGTGCGTCCAGGCAAGCCAGCGTCTGCCGGGCCGCGTCGGTGGCCCGCTGCAGGTCCGCCAGGCGGCTGGCGGCAGACATGCGCTGCGGTCGGGCGACCAGCAGCCTGCAGGCCACGGCTCCAGGGAGGGCGGCAGGGAGGAAGCAGGGGCGAGCGCATGGCCGATGTAGGGGCACGGGGCGCAAATACGCGCAGGTGGCGCCGCTAGGGGGGGCCGCATTGGCGTCAAGGAAGCCGACACCCCTTGTCGCCTGTGCCTTTCGGGGCGTCAGCTGGCTGCTAGCGCTGGCTTCTCGAGGGTGAGATCACCGTGAGATCTCGTATGGGCATGTATGGGCCCCACCTCCTGCCCCCTCGTCCTGGCCGTGCCCGTGCTTGCGGACACCGTAACCTCTTATAATGATAGGACCGAGGAAGGAAGATTAGCAATAAAAAAATTCCAAGGTCTAAGGGTATTTTTTAAATCGCTCGACCAGTTGTTCGACGGCGTTGCCGCGTTGGTTCGTGACGACGCAGGAAAATTAATGAAGGGCGTCTCAATGAAAGGTATGGTCTAATGGTCGTGTAAACTAAATAAGATGTTGAATTGTCCGCAAGCCCGGGAAGCCCAGTACAAGAGGGGGCCCCACCCCAGTTTCTCTTTCGGACTTTCGCCCAGCTTGTAGGGAATGGGCATGACGTCGGGCCTGTCCCACCATCTCGCACGCAATCCTTCCTTAGAAAGGCTTGTGGAAGGGATACGTGAATTCCGTAAGAAGGTGTCCCCCAAGCCCCAACTGTCGTCGAAGCCGATCACGTCCTCATGCTAATGAAATTCCTACAATCCGTACGCCGGAATGAGAAGCATGAGTTGCAAACACACCACTTTGGTTATGCTACAATCGCCCGCACTTACCCTACAAATCGAAGCCCCGGGTTGCCGCGAGGTCCTCAAAACTTTCGTGCATCCCGTTTCGCTCAGTCATCCTATCAAACATGGCTGCTTCGTCCTCGTATCTGCCTCTACCACAACATGAACATCAAGCAGACGCGGAAAAGGCATCGCTGATAGGCCGTCAGCAGCAGGGCCTTGGCTTGACGCCTGCGCCGCGGCAACTCGATCAGCCTTACGCAGCACTTGCAAAGGAAGGACAGTGGTCTACCGATCTCTTTGATTTCTGCGGCCAGCCTGGGGGCACCGCCCTTTGCTGTGAGTCTCATACGCTGCTCATGCTCCCCTCGACATTACGCTGTGTGCAATCCTCTAGCGCCGTGAAAACAGACAGGATTTGGCTTAGGAGGCTCATTAGTGGAAACGTCGAAGGGTGAAGAACACGGCTCTGCACGTTTTTCCATTCGTGTTGGCGTCTTTGTTCGGGTCGACTGGAAAGCAATATCGCCTTGTTTGTGGCGATAACAAGAAAATGAACGTATGCACATTGCTCGCCATCAACGGTAGCCTTGGGCGCGCTGTTGACGGTTTCCTGTTTTAGACTATCCCCGACCTTGATGGCTGACGCAGCCTAACCCTCGGTACCTCCAAACGCAGGCTGCTCCCTATGGTGTCCCTGCGTCCAGTATGGTCGTATCGTCTCAAAGCTCCCCCGAGTTTCGACGATCGCGTCCGCCTTGTCGAAGGACCCGGTAAGCACGCCATCACCAGACTGGCTGCATGTCCTTGACTGGCTCCCGTCCCAGCTCTCGGGGCGCTAACCAACCTGTCCTTTGCTTGCCACCTGCGCAGGACGGTGTAATTTGCGGGGGCAGCGAGTGCGGAGGCTGCCTGGCGTTCTTCCTGCTTTCCTCGGTAACCTTGGTTGCGACCATCCCCTCCAACGTCAACTTCGTGGTCCCCTGCAACTTCCCGATCCACCTGCAGCTGCGGGTCGCCATGCGCAAGAAGTACGGCTTGCAGGTACGGCAGCTGTTGTACAGAGGGGGAACCCGGGTGACACGGTTCCTGCTGGGTGCGTTCTCAGATGCTTCTCAGATGCATGCGGTCTCGTTTTTTTTGTAACCACACATCGATTCAGTATGTGGCTGGAGGCCACTCCAAGTTGCGACGCTTCTCCATAACCGCCGCATCTGTCGAACCCTTAGCCTGGACCTGCCACTCCGAGTAGCGCCCTGCCGTTCGGCCCAGTCCAGCCCAAACCAGGCCTTTCCTTACCCGTGCTGCGATGTCCTGGCCGCCATTGTCATCAGCACGTGTGCCCTCTGGATGGATCTGACTGCCGGAGCAAACACGTACACTCATAGGCTTCACCCACTACTAAACCGAGCGGCAAATTACCTCGGCCCCTCCCTTCCTGGACCTTCCTGTCGCTCCAGGGAGACCTCTCCACCGACATGCTGCTCGACTGCCTCACCGTCTTCTTCTGCCAGTCATGCTCCCTCTGCCAGCTGACCAGGGAGCAGATGATTCGCCAGGCGGTGGAGCAGATGGGTGAGCGAGTGGTCGGGCATGGGAGGTCGTGGACGCGTGTACGCGGGATGGACCTCAAGCTCGGGGTGGACTCTGGGAACATGCGGGTGACCGCCCGCAACAACGCGGTGCTGTCTAACTCCAACTCTCACTCGCGCCCTTCACCGCATCCTTTGCTTGCTGCCGTACAACGCCCGAATCTCCGTACTGCTCATCTTGTCGCAGAAGTTACGCGCGCCAGCTTGTCTCCGCCGCCCCAGCAGGTTAGTTGTGTGTTTTTGGTAGTGGGGGTGTGGGCGTATGGTGGCTTATGGTGTCAGGGTTTTTTGGCGAGCGGGCGGGAAACCCCCAGATCAGCCTCCTGTCACCTAAAGCCCACCTGCCGCCATGGTGAACCACGAAACCCTCCTGCCCAACCCCCAGGTGCTTGTCTACTCCCCCCCCAACGAAGTGTTCCACTCGCCGCCAGTCGCGCAAGGCGCGGCGTACGGCATCCCGGTGACCCTGCCAGCCTCCGCCCCCGCTGCTGGGATACCTGGTGGGTAGATGTCGCTGTCGGGAAGGAACCCGGCTGCAGCGGCGGTATGTGTGGGATGCTGTGCGAATCCCGGCGGTGTACTATATTGCGTCCTACATCGCGAGCGCGGCTTGCCGTCCCGTATGAGGGCCGTCCCATCCTGCTTACGAAGACTGTAGCGTACGGCTTACGGGGGCCGTCCCACACGGCTTACATAGCGCGTTAGCGGAAGGAAGCGCCCGGAATCCTGGCCTCACACACGCAGCGGGTCCGGTTCGGCGCGGCTCTGTTGATTGTTGCCCCATGAGTCCATACCTCCAGCATTCACACGTGCGTCCCTGCAAGCACGGCAGCACGGCGTCGTTGCGTTATCCCTACTGAAGCATGGCGATACCGGAAATGCCCACACACCAACATTCAACCTTCTTCGCCTCCTGCACCTGGGCAAACTGCGGTCTTGCTTCCCTCCTCTGCTGCCCATTGGCAGTCCCGCAGCCGGGCAAGCAAGACTAAGTATTCGGCTGTCGTAGCGGCTTTGGGTGGCGAGAGGGCCCTTCCTCCCACCGCGCATCAAGCTGCGGTGATCGAGGCATCGTGGTGCCGCTGGGGGCCCAACAGCGCCGCCACAGCCTCCTGCGGTTGCGCTATCGCATGGGACCACCCACGGAGGTGTGCGTTTAACGTGAAGGGAATCGTACTCGTTGGTAATGGACATAAGATGTTGGCAGTATGGGGGTTGCCTGCTGGCCTTTAGAAGAACCGAAATGGCTGTTAGCCGTTAACCAAATGCAGCCGAGCAAGGGGGCCGACAGCGCAGCGAGCATGTGCTGCCGTGCTAGCGCAGCCCGTCCGGCTCGCAGCAGGTCCTTGAATATTGTGGATTAGTTGTCCTTCGTCGCTGCAGTGATGGTCGATGCAACTTGCTGCATAGCGCATAGCAGGCTTCCGCATTGCATCACTGTGATATGCATACATGCCGCATCAGCGCACACGATCCGCTGTCACACCTTCGTACATTTTTTGGTTAAAGCTAGTGCCGTAAACCCTAGCCGCTCGTCCGCCCAGCGGCCTTCGGTCAGGTGCGTTGCGCGCCGTACTGCATGGGGCGCTGCCGTTAGAACATAGAGCGGAGGTCTTGGGGCACCGCATCATGCGTGCACCATATATAGAAATGCAACGTATCTTGCTTGCTGAATGAATCGGCAACAAATTGTGTTAGTTTTTGCCAACTAGTCTACATATCCGTGTGTTTGTTTCCGCAATCGTCAAGGTTCGTGACGCCGAGTGACGCCACGGCGACGTGTCCCGTCAGTTAGCTTCTTTGATGAGGCTGTCACCAGCCAGGTTTTGGCATTTGCCAAAGAGCCGTTGCTCTATTGCGCGGTCTTCCAAAAGGGCTATGTGATGAACCTTGCTACACCAAGGGGAGTGTCCCAGCGGATCCTCGCCGGAGGGGACTATCCTCGCGGTTGTTGCCTGAATGCCGCAAGGTTGGCTATCTATAGGAAAGAAGCGTCATTATTTTGTACGCGACCGCTTGCGATCTGTTCTGCAGTGTCGACGGATGCGGCTGGCGTCAGCCATGGCCGGGCCGCCGGTCCCCGGGCTTTTCTCATTTGCTTTCAGAGCCAGTCTGATTTGTACGGCGCCATCTGCGGCACCCAGCCTATGTCAGTGCTGCCATTGAGGGTAGCACGCTTTTGTCCGGCTACATGCCCAAATAGGATATAGCTGTTCCGCTTTTGTGTATGACCTATGCAGGCGTCCAGTGCATCACGTATAATCATCACCGTCGTCGCTTTAACGGCTTTAACGGCGGGTTCAAGGTTTTCCGTGCCCTCGGATGTGTTTCACCTGCGCCGTAGTGTCCTGTCTGGCCCCCGTGTAACAGTTCCTACTACTACATATGTCATCCTCGCAATGGCTGTGGTGTTGGAATCCGTGCAAGCAAACTTAGTATTCGAGTCAGCCGTACTGAACGTAATGGTACATGAGGCTCAGGAAAACACATATAGACGCCGGAGTCTGTCTGTGTCCGGGAGGACGCTGGAGCCACACTGGAGTCAGGTCTGGAGTCACTCCAACGGAGACACAGGGTTGTTGGAGCGGAGTCATAGGGTTTTGGGAGCGGAGACAGGCTTCTCGAGACTCCAAAGCCGTTCTCGGAGTCTCCACTGGATAGTCCTTCGACCCGGCAGGCTCTACCGTCTCTCAATCAGCATGATTGGAGCATAGAAGCGGTCGACAATCTTACGTTTGACGAACTGAAGTATGACTACATTGCTCGTTTGAACCATCAATACAACCCAGTGGAACTGGTGGACGAGCCGTCCCAGGTCGTCTCCAAAAAGGTCCGCTGGGCCATCTTTTGGAGACGACCTGGGACGGCTCGTCCACCAGTTCCACTGGGTTGTATTGATGGTTCAAAACAGCAATGTTGTCATATTTCAGTTCGGCAAATGTAAGATTGTCGACCGCTTCTATGCTCCAATCATGCTGATTGAGAGACGGTAGAGCCTGCCGGCTCGAAGGACTATCCATTCGTTGATCATCACCCTAGTAACTCATGTTGCAAAAATAGGCAAGAAGGTCACAACTTCTCTTGACGTCTCGAGCAATGATGACAAGAACAGAGATATTATAACAAAATACTATCATAGTTCTTTTTAATAATTTATTAGCTATTTATCACGCCGGAGTCACCGGAGTTGCCGGAGACGCCGGAGTGGGACTCCTGGGGGTGCCTTAGGAAGCTGGGGGCACGCTAGCGTGGACATTGGAGTCTCCGGTAATTACACTGGAGTATAAATGACTCCTGTGTCAATGTGTCCTGTGAAAATCGCGAACACTGGGGCCCCGGTAAAACATGGTCACCGAACGCAAGTGATACACCACTACGCAATAGTACCTGCTCCTGTGCTGCTATCCTGCTGCTGCTACTGCTGGTGCGGGTGCTGGGGCCCCTGAGGCGGTGCGTCCAGGCAAGCCAGCGTCTGCCGGGCCGCGTCGGTGGCCCGCTGCAGGTCCGCCAGGCGGCTGGCGGCAGACATGCGCTGCGGTCGGGCGACCAGCAGCCTGCAGGCCACGGCTCCAGGGAGGGTGGCAGGGAGGAAGCAAGGGCGAGCGCATGGCCGATGTAAGGGCACGAGGCGCAAATTCGCGCAGGTGGCGCTAGGACCTAGAAGACAAGCAGGCAGCCCTGGTGCACGCAGAGACACAGCCGAGACACGCTTTCACAGGACCACGGCCGCGCAAGAACGCTAGGGAGCAGGGAGTCATCGACAGCTGCTCTGGACCCTGCCGTGGCACACGCATGGGGCCAGGGTCGGCGGCTGTCCCGCCGCCGAATCTGAACCCTAACCTGCCGTCGCCCATGCCAAGCCGACCCACGGGTCAGGACCCGCGCGCCGAGGCTGAAGCAACCCACTGACCGCTGCTGCACCTCTGCCTGCCGCTGCGTCTCGACTGCAAGCGCCGAGCGAGCCTCCCGCAGCGCCGCCTGCAGACGGGATGCGTGTCCGGTGGGCCGCAACGAGCTATAGGTGGTTGGAGGCTATCAGTAACCTGGAGGGGAACACGAACCCTACCACCCCGATATCGTACAAGCCGCCAACCGCGCCGCCTCCGCCCATGCGAAGCGCAACCAACCAACCCTTAAGGTGGCTCCGCAACGACCGGGCCCATTCCCGCCCGCACGCCTTGACTGCAGCCAGGTACTCTTTAACATTGCCCAACCTACTCTGCTCCAGTCCCTCCTGTACGTTCCTCCGAAAACCTCCCCCTCCCCTGCCATCATTCCGCAACCCGCCCACCTGGCTCCGCTCCACCGCCTCAACGTTGGCCTGCTCCCTCTCCGCCAGCTGCGCCCGCAGCTCCTCCGCCTGGGCTTCAAGGACACGACAGGGTGGTCGTCACACCACAACCCCAACCTTCTCAGTTGCGCGACCCACCTCAGAACCCAAATGACCCAAATCGAAGAGATTCTGAACACACTTGAAGATGCCCTATGCCCGAATGCCCCCAGCCCTGCCTCCCACCAACATTCCACACCTAACACCACCTACCTTCTGGTCTGGAACCCACTGTAACAGTTACTACTGCCTTTAGCGTCCGGCGATGTGCCCGGTGGTTCTGCCTTTTGGCCTGGAGCCCACTGTACCAAGTACTACTACCTGACAGCAGAAGCACCCTCCTCCAGCCGGGTGCACCATCCCTGGACTTCAGCACTAGGCGGTTCCCATAACGCAAGCAACGCATCCAACAAGCCAAGATACGCCAGGCCGACCGACCTGTCTAGCGGCTGCGTCGCTGCCGTCCCGCTTGCGGCGCACCTCCTCCTGCGGGATCGTGGGAGTTGGTTTTGAGGAGATGTCAGGGGCGGCGGTAGTGGGGGTTGCGGCGGTGGGGGCACCAAGGGGCAGCGGGTGTCGCTGTGTGGCGGCCGCGGCCCCTGCTGCGCATGTCCCCACTCCCAACCATAACAACATCCCAAACCCCAAACGCACGAGCCCCAACCGGCCCACACAGTGATCCTCGGCGCACGACAAGACAGGTGCGAACGTGTACGCCGTATATGCCAAGCTGGCTCGATTGATTGGGGATATCGCATGACTTCTATTGCAGTGCGTATTGAGTCATGTCCGCAATGAGCATAGACGACGACCATTTGGTGAAGAGATGAAAGCCTTTGTAGCCAAACAAATACCCACACAGACGCACTTTGGCGGCCCTCCTTTTCGACGTTTATGCAGCTAGGTAATAACGAGTCCTGGAACTCATCATGGCTAGTGAGGACACCCGCCCTTTGGAGGATTATAACTAACCAACTAACCTTGAGGGCCTCCCGGCGAGCCCGCTGCTCGTCCCGCTGGGCCGTCAGCGATGCCATGTCGTACGTTTTGCGTGCGTACTCCAGCCGCTGCTCCACCTGCTTGTGAGGGACCATGCCGATCGGCGGTTAGCGCTCTAGCTGCCTCCCACGGCGGTGGTTGGTGGAACTCCCGCCGGGCTACTGCTGCTGTTGCTGGTCGTGGTGCCGCTGCTGCTGTAGCACCTGGTTCTACCTCTTGGCCTGGAACCCACTGTAACCGTTACAACAGCCTGAGTGGACACGCGCCTCCGATACTGGCGGGTGCACTCAGCCCGGGGGCTCTCTTCCCCCTCACGCCACCTTCATGTCAGGCGTTCACCTGGTACAACCCTACGGGCGCATACCAGGGCCCCCCCCGGGGTCTTCACCTTCGCCAGTGCCGCCTCAAGCTGCTGAACCGGCTCCACCAGCTCGCGCTCGTGCTCCGAAACTCGCGACTCGAAGGCCCCGCAGCGCTTCGCCTCCGCCTCGACGGCGGCCGCCAGCCGGCCGCGCCGGGACTCCAGGGAGCGCTGTGCCGCGCGGAGGCTGCCGGCCAGAATGGGGAGGGGGACGTGCGAGGATCGGTAAAGCGACCCGTGGCGGTAAAGCGACCCGTGGCGGTAAAGCGACCCGTGGCGGTAAAGCGACCCGTGGCGGTAAAGCGACCCGTGGCGGTAAAGAGACCCGTGGCGGTAAAGCGACCCGTGGCGGTAAAGCGACCCGTGGCGGAATGAATGAGGGGCATTGGTTAGCCCCAGCTCGCCTGGACAGCCGCGAACTGTCATCTGCCTTGGCTTGCAGCTCAAGCAGCTCGGCGCGGTGCTGCAGCACTCCCTGATGCGCGCGCGCCAGTCGCTCCTGCGCGAGGAACTTCCGCTGCAGCAGCCGGGCCTGCAAGCACCGCGGCAGGAGAGGCAGCAGCATTAGGAAATAGGAGCGCGGCGTTATGTTAGGGTCCTGTAAGTTGTGGGGCCAGCACAGCGACCTGGCCCCGTCGTTAAGTCCGGCTCGTCTGCATCCGCAAACGCGACTACGAGGCTCTGAATTTACTGTGACGCGAATTTACTACCCCCGTGCAAAAGCAGCGTCCTTGTGACGTGAAGATGCGGAAACGCGCCTGGTCGGCTTTGCGCTCCTGCAGGGCATCGTGCAGCGCCTGGCGGCGAGCAGCCTGCGTCGCGCGCTCCAGCTGCCGGCTTTTCAGGAGGGCCTGGTGCGCGGGAAGTGATGCGACCCAGGAAGAAAAGGCGGTGAACGGCGTCCGGAGAGTAGGCTTTACAAGCGACCAGTTTGGCACCCGAAGAAAGTGAGGTGCGCCTGCCTGCGTACCTCAGTCTCCCTGATGCGTAAAGACCACATCAGCAGCGAGGAATCCATCCCGTGGTGACCACGCGTGGTAATATCACCGGATCGCGCCGAATAACCCACAGGGTCCGCCTGCGTTTACGCCAGGCGACGCCTTTTCGCGCCAAAGCGCGTAACCAGCTTCACAGCTGCCAAGCGACCAGGTTCAGTGCCGTTCAGTGAAACGAAAACACCACAGCAAGATGTAGTGAAACCCTGTGGTAAGGTTTAGTTGTATTATTAAGCGGCCCCCCCAAAGGCGTAAGCGGTCGCGTAATCGGGTTTTTATGCCACCCGGTCCAAAGCCGTACCCTCCCCAACCAAGCTATCGACCACGAGATGCGCCTGAACCTCAGCGCGATAAGGAGAGGGCTTGCACAACCCTGCGTTGGAAAACATACTAGGTAACAAGAATAACCCTGCGTTTTGGAGCTTCGCCGCGCGCATCTCTTTCATGATAGCCTGACATACCGTAGCAATCGGCGGCAGACAAGCATACTCTTCGTTTGGTGTTCTGGCAGCGCGCGTCCCATTCTTTCTCTGGGTCACAAAAATAATACGCTCAGGCCCTCGCAGCGGCGAATGGACAGGGCCTTTCTTTCGGTAACGTGGCTCCGCATCCAAACCTTTGAAAGCCAACGAAATTCAGACATGTTGCATTTTCGCATGCAAATCCTACCGACATATGCCAGCAGCGGCACGGCCTCTCCTTCCCGCTTGCCGCGCCCTCCCACGGCGCGACGTCATCACCTCGGAACGAAAGCAACCGCGGTATGACGCACATCTCCGGCATCAGGCCCCCCCCCCATCGCGCTGTCCCACGTCCTCACGACACCTTCCTCCGCAACGATCGGTACCTCCAACCACGCCATCAATCATCACAGGTTCAAGTTATACAGCGCCAGTCCGCCCCTCTGGCCAGTACCGCACGATGGCCTCGCCCCCGTGGCCGCGCACGGCACCGCCGCGCAGCGGCTCGCAAGGACCTCCGTCAGCCCTGCGCCGATGGTGCTACTGCCGACAGGCCAGTTCAGGCCGTAGCAGACGGCGGTGAGCCGGACGGCGCCGCTCACGATCACACTGTAACCTTCCAGCGCCATCTGGCTTTGGCTTGCCAGCTTGGCCCGTGCGGCGCAGGCCTCCAGCGTCATAGTGAGACCCTGACTGGTCATGTTGAGCAGCACACTGACGCCCGACGCGGCGCCCAGGGCTGTGAGGGGTGTCGCGGTGGTGGCGGTCACGGTGTAGCAGGCGCGGAAGGTAGCCGCAGTGGTGGCCGCCGGCGGCGGGTTGGGGAACGGCGGCCGCGGCGGTGGCGGCCGCGGCTGGGGCTTGGGGGGTGGTGACGGCGGAGGCCGCCGGATAGCTGCGGACGTGGGGAGGGGTGTGAGGAGGGGTGTGGGGAGAGGTGCCGGGGCCTAGACGTCTTGGCGCGCAGCGTTGACAAAGGCACGTGGTCCCGCAGACCCGTGGGTCGGTCCTTCCCCAGCTGGTGGGGTTATGCCCAGAGCCAGAGCGCAGACCACACCCTCAGGTTCAAACCCCGCTCCACTCCTACCCCTCCACTTCTCCTCCTCCGAAACCATGCCTATGCCGGCTCCACCGTAAATCCCTCCATAAATCCCTCCTCCACCGCGCCTCTATGCAACCTCACCGCCGCCTCCAGCCCAAGGTGCATCTGGCGGCGGCGACTGCCACACGGATCGAACCAGGGTGTTGACCCCGTTCATCCCATCGTATTTGAGGGAGGTGCCGTCGGCGAAGAAGAAGGTCACGTCGGGGGTCATCCGCAACCCCGACATCCTGGTTGCGTGGAGGGGTGTGGAGCAAGATGTCGTGAGACCCACGGGTTGGCAAGCTTATTTAACGAACAGCCAGCCTTGAACCCGGGCCCCCGAAGCGCACCTGTAATCATAGTCCGTGTCCCAAGCCTGGCAGGGCTGTAGCAGCCCCAGCGCACTGCGCAGCGCTCGCAGCCAGTCCGTGATTTCCGTGTCGTCCTGGTCTTCGAGCTCGTCCAGTACGGCATGCTGCACGGCGGAGCCCGCCAGGCTGCCGCACACCCACATGCTGGTGCCCGTGTAGCTGGCGCACTGGAAGGGCACCTCCAGGGAGGGCGATGACCTGCCAGCCCCTGACTCCAAATCGGCAGCAAATCCAGGGCTGCTAAAACCAAACAGCTCCGGGCCCCCGTCACTGCTTAGCCTGCGCTCGGCCCTTCTGCGACCGTATGGAATGGTTCCGGAGCTGGCAGGCGGTGGGGGGGAGGCGTAGTCCAGCGTGCGGATGATGGCGCTGGTGATAGCGGCGAAGCGATTGCACATCGCCTGCCCCATGGTGGGGTCGTCCTTGCCCAGAGGGGGGTCCATGGACATGTCGAGGAAGAGGCAGAGGGAGCAAGAGGCGGAGTCCAAGGGGGGGGGCGGCGGCGCGGGCGGCGGCGGCGGCGGCACGAGGGCCACGGATGCGAAACAGCGGACGGCCGCCAGCTCGGTGAAGGGGCAGTCAGTGATGGGGGCGCCGCGGTGAGGGCAGTCCAGCAGCAGGGGGGCGGGGCCCGGGGCCGGCACGGGCGTGGGCGTCAGCGCGGGGCAGTCCACGTCCGTCATCCACATGGTCCTCCAGCGGGTGCCAGCATTGTCGTTGGCCAGCTGCACGTCGTACTGGAGGATGCGAGGATGTACGACGTACCACGGTGGGGAGGTGGGAGCGAGCGGCGCGAGGGAGGACCGTCTCAGCGGCAAATGCGAAGGGACAAACTAAAGGGACAAACTATGCAATGACAGATCATAACGCCACCTGGCGTGCTTGTGGCGTGTTGCTTGCGCACGCGCTTACCGCGCATGCAAACTAGAGGCATGGATGAGTGGCTTACATTTGCAATCAATGCTCCAGCCCAAGGCGTAGGCCTGCTTAGGAACCAACATCACCACTTTCTTTCCAACAGACTCTCACCTTAAGGTACACGGCGGCGCCTGCAGCGAAGCCCAGCTGGCGGCAGGCCACGTCAGCGTCAGCGTCGTCCCAACCGGACGAGCAGATAGCGCCCCTGGAGCCATGTGTGCGGAATCGCGCAGTTGAGCCTAGGCACCGAGAGCCGCTGCACACAGGGGCGGTCCCCCCCCAATAGGGTGATGTCCCGGCCCCAACCGATGCAAACCTCGTGCCCCCGCCTCATCACCATTCCTGGAGCAACCCGACCCGGCCCCACTGGCCCCAGTCCCGCAGACTCAGCCGCCGCCGCCGCCCCTCCCCCTCCTCCCCCTCCTCCTCCTCCCCCCCTCCTCCCCCTCCTCCTCCTCCCCCTCCTCCTCCTCCCCCTCCTCCTCCTCCCCCTCCTCCTCCCCGCCCCCCTCCTCACCACCACCCCTCCTCACCACTTGCCCTCACGGAACACCTGCACGTAGCCAGTGTTGCCCTCCGTGGTGAGCCAGGCCGTTTGGGTATGGTTCATGAGCCGCAGCGCACCACGGTAAGGGTCGCCTGCAGCCCAGGTCCAGGGGGGGAGAGAGGAGGAGCCGAGCAGGTCCAAGGGGGAGAAGGTAAAGGAAGGAAGCGGATGCCGCAAGTTGTGGCGGAGGGTATTGCAAGGAATAAACCCCTAAAACCCTTAGACCCTAAGGGCGAGTCACCACGTACACCACCCTCCGCACCATCCCTCCGCACCCGGCCGCTGCATGTACGGCGGCCGAACCAGCTCCGAAGCATTGTTGCGGCAGTCGACGCTCAAATCGTAGTCGTGGCTGTCAAACACAACGTCGATGTTGTACGCGTGGCAGCTGCCAGAGGGCGCTTCCACTGCCTGGGGTGTGCGGTTGTACGGCGGGGGGTGGGGGCCGGGGGGGGGGGAAAACAGGGTTTAGAGGGCAGGTCCTCACTCGCTGCTCCGCAGACAGGGATGTCGCTCCTTTGCCTTGTTACCCTACAACACATCCTCAAAACTCTCATTTCCTTAACACCACCCCCGATTACCGGTAACAGGACAGTCCCCTCCCCCCTCCGTCTGTCCTCTTCACCCCGCTCCCCGCTTTCCCCAGCTCCACGCCCCCACGTGGCTCACCTCATCCCCCGCCCCCGCACCACGTGTTTCCCCGCCACCCCAACCCCAGCTCCCAGCCCCAGGCCCCTCACCGCGGCTCCGTACGGCATGGGTGGTGTCCGCAACAGCGCCTCCACCTGCTCGACCGCCCCGCTCCTGCACACGGGCGCTAGGGCCCACACCACCCCCGAGCCACCCACGTATCGCTGGCTGCCCTTCTTGTACCTGACGGGGGAAGGCGCGGGGGGCGAGAGGGCGGGGGCCGTTGGGAAGGAGCGGAAGGGAACCCGCTCCGGAACCAAGCGCGGGACCCGGTGTGGCGGTTGGAGCGGGAACCGTGCTGCGCCCTCCGCTGCCTGCGCCGTGCTTCTGCCTTGGATACATACTTGCTGTTGCTGTAGCCCAGGGAGGTGCATACCGCCGACGCGCGCAGGGTGTTGGCGGCTGGGATGCTCGACAGGTTGCGCTGCTCCGTGACGTTGCCTGAGGCCCCGGGCAGCTCCTGAAACACCTGAGAGGGAGGGGGGACAGGGGGAGGGGGGGCGGGGAGGGAGTGCTGGGAGGGGAATACCGCACCAGGGTTTTGGGGGTACGGCGTGGAACCACCCAGTGGGTCCGAGCCACCGCCTGTCGTGCGCATGTCGTCAAGACCCCCCCTCTCTTCCTCCTATGTTGCATGCACGGGTGGGTTTTCTCGCAGCTCCCCCCTCCACATCTCCCCACATACAAATACACGTACACGTACACATACACATACACACTCACACCCCGTGCTCCACCCTGTCACGCGATCCGCACCCACCCGCAGCGTCCGCATTGACACGGTGCCCAGGAAGCCGCAGAAGCTGAGCTGTACGACACCCGTCTGGCCCTGTACTGGGCCGTTGATCAGACGCATGTGGCCATGTGGCAGGTCTGCGGCGCAGCAGGGCGAGGGAGGCGAGGGGTCAGGGCGCAAGGTAAGAAAGGAACCATCGCTTACCCATCGCTTACGTTGTGTTACGCTGTAGACCCGAGGGACCAGGGATTAGCCCCCGCTGCATTTTCCCCTCCAGCTCCCCTCTACCCTCCAACCCTCCAACCCACCAACCCTTCAACCCTCCAACCCACCAACCCACCAACCCTCCAACTCTCCATCCCACCAACCCTTCAACCCTTCAACCCCCCAATCCACCAACCATCCAACCCCCCAACCCACCCGTACGATACTGCGAGACGTCCACCAGCGCCGCGGCCAGCCGGTGCTGCAGCGGAGCGCACGAGCTGGGCAGCGGCGGCGGCAGCGGCGGCGGCAGCGGCGGCGGCAGCGGCGGCGGCAGCGGCGGCGGCAGCGGCGGCGGCAGCGGCAGCGGCGGCGGCAGCGGCGGGGCGGGGAACGACTGTGGCGGCGGCGGCGGCCACTTCCACGATAGCACTGCAGGTGGTGGCGGCACGGAACGGCACGGGGGGCGAAACGAGCGGGGGGCTTTAAAGGCGGGGAGGAGCAGGGAGGAAAGGAGCAGGGTGAGGAGCAGGGAGTGAGGAGCAGGGGTGGCGTGCAGGCTATAGGTCGTGCTGGGCAGCCAGCGGGAGGAGCCTCGTCAGCAAGAGATGGAGGTCCGGTGGATCCTGGGGTGGATCTTGCAGCGGCAGTGCAGCGGCAGCACAACGGCAGTGCAGGTGACGCTCACCTGGCTGGCAGCGTAAGGTGGCGAAGCTGGTGCAGCCTGCAGCGGCGAGGAGGCGGCGGGGGCCCGGAGGCGGGGTGGGGGAGGCAGCGCGCAGAAGTGGGTAATGGCGAGTGGACAGGAGGGGGGAGAAGCGCGAAATGCCTCCAGTGCGCCACTCCGCTATCCTTCCCGACACGCAAAGAGGCCCTGAGACCCCTCGACTACGGGCAAACCCAACCCCGCAGACCCACCCGCCCAGACCCAAGCCCCAGGCCAAAGCCCCAGGACCCAGACCCTCCCCTGGCCCGCCACCGCCAGCCCGCCCCGCCCATACCCCCCCATCCCTTCCCCAGCCCCTGCCCCCCTCCCCTCCCTCCCAGGCCCTCACCACGCTGGCTGAGGAGGGCGATGCACTCGCCCGCACTCGCCGCTCCGGAACCACAGGTAAAGGAGGTCAGCGCCGGCTCCTTAACAGGCCAAGACAGAGCTGGCTCCGCGGTCTTGACGGAGCCGTTTATGGCGCCCAGGCTGCGGCATATCAGGCTCGCTGCCAGGGAGTTGAAGCCGGCCGCACATACTGGAATGCAACGGGCAGCTGACGTGGCATTGCCGCCGCAGGCCACGACTAGGCGATCCAACTTGATCCGCGCGGCCGAGCCCGTGTTTAGCTCGAGGAGTGCGAAGGGCATGTAGGTGTCCACGCCGACCAGCGGGTCGGGCGGCGACCGAGGCGGCGGCCTGGGCGGTGAAGGCGGCGACGGGCGGGGTGACGGTGGTGCTGGCCGGCGTAACGGCGGCGGGAGACTGACGCTATGCAGCCAGCGGCGGCCACTTGCGCCGCGAAGCAGGAGGGGGGGCTGCGGCTGCGGCTGCTCACCGTGGCCGGCCCCAGTGCCATGGCCGTATGGAATGTCGACAGCATCGGCGCCAGAGGTGGTGCTGCTACTGCTGCTGCCGGTGGTGCTGCCACTGCTACTGCCGGTGGTGCTGCTACTGCCGCCAGCTGCCAAGCCTGCAAGATGCGGCCGATCGACGCAGGGAGGGGGCTGTGGAGCCATACACTTCAAGTTTGGGGTCTACGCGCCAGGCCGCTACTTGGTATGGGCGGTGGGCGCTCGGATGGCTCACGTACGCACAGGGAGGCGGGCGGTCGGAGGAGGCGGCTGGGGGAACCCGGGGGCGACGGTTCCGCTTGGGGGTTGGTGCGACGAAGCGGGAAATGCCAGCTCTTGGGAGTGAGTTTCAGCTCTAGCGCTGAAGAAGCTGCGGTGCAGCCAGGCAGGCCGCTGAGCCGTTGGGTGCCGGGACATCGAGCACTCACCCAGCCGTTCCGCGGACGCTGCTGTGATGGATGATGCAGCTACTGCCCCGCAACGCGCACCCGGCTTGCCTGTGGGCGGCACGGAGGGGGGCCAGGCCGCACGCATAAGCCGTGGGACAAGTTGCAGCATTGTTAAGGCGCGCGAGGCCACTGAGGATAGATCGGTTGAAAATATGCCTATATCGTCCGCATATGCCTCCGCACGCCCTCAAGTAATGAAAGTACAGCTTGACTTCGCCAACACCAATAAGTTCCAACCTGTCATCCAGCACGACGCCATCAACGTCACGAGAAGAAGGAGCATCAAATTGTTTGGAGGCAGGTCTCGTGCGCTCTTGCGCTCTGCACGGAACCAGTGCCTTCCTACTTGACAGGGCTGCTGCATTCTCTCTGGTGTCGCTTTCTTAGGACACAGATACTACATATTTGAGGTTTCAAATTACTTAGTATATAGCGCCATTAGATATAGCGGAAAATAATTGCCGTTACAAGCCTAAGGCGGACTGGCGGTTGGAAGAGTGACTGTAACGACCGGCGTCAGACCGCCCAAAGTACATCGGAAGAGGATTACGATCAAGATGACTACGCCACGGAGTGGATTACGGAGCTGCGTCGGTGGTCTTATGCTACGTGACGTGACGTGTTTCCGCAAGCACAGTGGGCTGGGTTAACCGCCAGCGCTCCTCGTAGATACTTGAACCAGTTTCACAGGTGATAGTGACTCGTGTCTGTCTGAGGACACACAAAGGAGGAGTTGACGTCTTCCCGGGTGCCGACCCACGGCTTTCGTCGCAAACCCTTCGACAGCGGTATTCCCCCCAGCAGCTACCGGTATTCCCGACAACTCCTCTCGGTTGTCCAGATGAGCAGCAGCGATCTCGCAAGATGCTATGCAAGGGGCGCGATAATGCTTCGATTTTGCCGTGCAGAGGCGTTTAAGAAAGGTTGGCTCTGATGGTCTCTGACCGCGGTTTGGAGGGGAAAGTCGGTTGTGGGGTCGGGCGGGGTGGTCGGTCAAGAGAGACGGGTTTTTTAGGGTTTATGAACCGCTGTCGCCGTATAGCGCCCGGCTGCACCTCCCAGCTGTAGCGCAATCAGGCGCAATCACGCATTTCGCGGCTGTCGGCACTGCGTCTGCTGGGTGGTAGTTTACTCGTTACAGAGGGCTTCATGCCTTCTCCACAAATGCTGAGTCACCGGGCACATCACCCTGACAACGCTGGTGTGGCTGCCGCTTGTTTGTACGTGTACCCAGCATGTCTCAGGATGAATGAGGCTGGCGGACGTCCAGGGAGCACCTAGCGCCCTGTGACACGGCTGACTACACAGGACCTCTTGGTCTGGAACCCACTGTAACCGTTACAACAACAGGAGCATTGGTGGGGAGCTGGGAGGGAGGGGCTTGTTTGGTTGGCGCTGTGCAGGACAGGAGCTGTCGGTTGCAAGAACCAACACTCCAGAGCGAGCCTGAGCCGAATGCGGTGAGCGCACTGCTCATTTTGCATAAAATGGTGTCAGCATGGAATCATTTGGCACCACACTCCGCTCCGCGCCCAACAGGCGCCGGGCGAGCGCGTGGGAATTGGACGGCGAGTGGTTTGCTCGGGATGACACAAACGTACGGCAGTTCGTACAACACGGCAACGCCGCCGTACGCAATATATTTAAAAAACCACAAACACGCACATGCAGCAATACATTCGGCGGCCATAGTTGCACGGTGACTATGCGCGCACAGCCAGACAAGCAACCTACCCCGCGGCTGGAAGCGGGTGTCATCAGTACAAAACAGCTAAATATGACGGTGGTATTGGCATGGTGGTCGAAAGCCTGGCGACATTGCATAGCAATCGAATCCGCCTGTACTTCGCACTTCGCACGCCTGAACTGCTGCCGAACAAATCAAGGCGCATAAATCCGCCGGTCGCCTGACGCCGCCGTCGGTCTCAACCCTGGCGTAACACTTCCCCAGCCGCGAGCGGCTGGGGCAGCGACCCCTGCAAAAAAGGATAAATTGAGTCGCGTATAGCCTTATTGAACAAGAGCTGGTGGGGCTTCTGAGGGGTGTTATTGCATGACCACCCCTTCACCTAATATGCCTGCCTGGGTTGTCTACGACCAACCCCTGCGGCATCCCTCGAATCTCCTGTGTCCAACAATCTCTAATGCATCAATAGACAGCCGTCCCAAGACTTTCGCCGCCAACCACACGTCGATGGGCACGATGCACGCACTGCAACGCCATATCAATTCAGTCATCGATATTTTTATGATTAATGCTTCCTACCTAAGCCAAAAGCCCATGAAGCATGTGGGCGTCTTGCCGCTAATAGTTCCGCCCATTACTCAATTGTGAAATTAATGTAATAAACTTGGTCAGTGCCAACCGTTTTTACCCTCCGCGACGCGATTGGTCACAGCGAGCACACCGCACCACTCCACTCTCCATTAGCCCCCTGTCTCCCCTGCGGTCTCGTCGTTCCGCGCGAATCAGCCAATCAGCCAATCAGCCAATCAGCCAAGCAGCCAGCAGCCAGCCAGCAGCCACCCAGCTAGACAATTACGATACTTGCAAAGCTACAGAACCCCACTCTCGGGCCCCAGCCGCACCCCTCGGAGACCCAACTCTTGCAACAGGGCCTGCACCCCCTCCTCGTCGTCCGCGAACACACTCAGGGGGACGGCCATACCGTCGTATGAATGCCGCCGCCATCCGTCCTGATGCACCAGCTCGTCATTGCCGTCGTCATTTTCATCGTCGTTGATTGGGCTGATTTGATCCCCCAGCCGCATAAGCGGCTCGGTCAAGCGCAGCATGCGGATGCTCAGCTGCCGAGCTGCCATAAGCGTGCCCTGCCGGCCGAAGGTGCCGGTATCGCTGCTGCCCCGGGGTTGCGACTTGGGTTGGCTGCTGCTGCCGCTGCTGACCTGCATCCATCCCTTGCTGCCGCCCTCCTTTGGAGCCTGCTGTTGGGCCCTCGGGCTGTTGGCGCTGGCGCTGGTGCTGGTGCTGGTGCCGCTGTCGTTGCGGCCGGGGCTGTCCTCGTCCTCTGGGTCGCGGATGCAGCGCAACGGTCCCTCCACCTCGAAGTACAGGCGGTGCCCGCGCGCGAGCACCGCGTCAGCCTGCAGCGACCGACCCGTGGGTCAGTGGGGATGGCCACATGGGAACGTGAGTTCAAGAGGGCCGCATCGGCTGCACTGAGCGGCACCGCAGAGGCGATGGTGGGTACATCAGGGCGTGGGGGTGGTGGGCACGGCCGGTGAGGCTACGAGCGAAAACCAGTAGGGTCCCGCTACTGGTCAGTAATAAGTGTAGCTTTGGGCGCACGACCAAGGCACCGAGGATATGCTGCTGCCGTATGCGGAAGCACTTGGGCGGCTGACATTGGCTTGGCCGCAGATATACCCATAACCCAGCTGTATGCAAGCCCCGAGCTACCGTGCTATGTGCGGGTCGTTGCCCAGCCCGGGGCCGCAAGCTTTACTTGCTGGGGGCCGTGTCGCGATGCATGCCCTGGCAAGCCCTTAGTACGAATCGGCCGCTTTGCCCGCCGCAGCCGCCGCCACCACTAATAGCCAACATTTCAACGTTGTGAGAGGCGTTGCGTAAGCGGGCAGCGCATGTTGCCGCTATCATGACTCAGACACATTAAGATGGCCTACCGAAGCCGCATCCCCGACCTGAAATGTCCTCATAAAGACACCTGGACCCTTTTCTTAAGGGGTCGTCACGTTACGCTAGGGCTAGCGCACCACACGGTCATCATTTTTGTCGCACAGGCTAGCTTCCTTTACCTGCCATGTTCCCAAACACACCGTTCTGCGCCCATGTCATCCCAGCACACCGTTCAGAAGCGCGTACCCACCGCTTGCGATATTACGGCAGGCACGTGAGCCACCACCACGCTAGATCCACATGGCATCAATGCAATCGGTACACTGCAGGTAAAAAGGAAATTTAAATGCCGTTTGGACATGGGAGTAGGTATCGACAGGGAATAATTGTGATGACCTTCGACCGGAAAACCAAAAAAATGAAGTTCATGGTCAATCAAATTACGAAGTTGAAGGCTTGCTGCTTGCAAGCGGCGAGTAAACGTAAGCCGAGTGCTTACTGGTCCATTCCTCTGGCCGGCTTCCGCAGAACTCGATAAGCCTCGAGGCCTCCGTGAGTAGCTGCCAGCAGGGCGTGGTCAAAGACGGAATGGGAGTAGATCTCGCGCTGATTGCGCATGCCTTTGACTCGAACGAGCTGCGAGACGCAAACGGCTGGGCGAGGCTGGCCATCAGAAGGCAAGCCTAGGGGCGCCGCGCCGCTGCGATCCCGTTCCGCAGCTGAGCAAACTCGATTGCAACGAGCTGATATCTCTTCAGTTACGGGCTGATAGGCAACCATAGACAGCAGGGTTGCGAAACTAGCTGCGTCCGACGTCTTTGGGACGCAAGTTAAGTTGCTTGAAATCATTTCTGATACCAATACCACCGCTGTCCTCTATTATAAGCTCAGCGGCCACCTCTGTGCGAAATGTGGTCTTACGGCAAAAATGTATACCGGCAAGTCATTGGTACGGCAACCTTTCACGACTGCGAGCGAGCAGGTAACAGGATTCGGCGACTGACTAGGCAATGGATGATCATGCTCTGTACCGCGCAGCGAAAGCATCGGGATGCTTATCGAAGTCAGTCTCACCTTGCCTTGCGGCGGCTAGGAGTGACACGTAGGGCCGTTGCCGATTTTCCTACCTCAGGCTACCCCGTACTCGTATCCCGGTACAAGATTCTTGTAGCCACTGCAATATCGCTTGGCTATATCAGGATTTGCCTAAGCAGAACTTGCTATTAAAGACGTTCGGTCGTGGCTAGGTCCATGTAAGGATGCCGCCGTATTGTCATGGATTCGATTCTCGTTTAACTCGGCTCGAGTCATAGGTATATAATAATATGCGAAGATATGAGTCCCTCTCAAGGCGCGCCCATACTTCCAAAGACCCCACGACAACCACTACTGCAACTGACCTGCGCCTGGACCACAACCGTCACATTCTGGACCAGAAATGCACAATACTAGCGCATGACTATCTATATGTCCCATGTTTGGTAATGCTTTCGTCGCGTAAACAAAGAGGACGACAAAATCTCCGGTAAGGCGAGGCGTCTCAAATCCGCGACGGTCCGCGTGCGCATCATGCTGAGGCTGCCCTCGCCCTCGTCGTTGCGTGCGGCCTCCAACCAAACGGCACGGAGGCCCAACCAGCAGCTAAACTGGGATCGAGCACCTCACATTGTGCTTAATTTCGGATTCACGCCTATGAGGTCGGGAGATGGGTGCAGAGCTACAGAACGATACCTTATCGAACGCTCGCGAACTCAACCGCGCTAGGATCAAAATCGGGGCCCGCCTTCTCCCCTCCCCCTGCGTACGACAAACCAGTACCTGCCTGCCCGCCTCACAGCACCCCCTCGGTGGAGCAGGACTGCGGTGGCGCGGTGGCGCCCTCTCGCAGCACCGGCGTGGGACCGTACGGCAAGATCCGGGAGCGCTTGTACTGCTCGTCCAACCCCTGTACGGATGTGCGTGACATGGTGAGGCGAGCGGGTTCGACCGGCGGGGCCCTTTCATTCGGACCCATCAGCCACACCTCCCCAACCCCAGCAACAAGTGGCCACATTCTCACGGTTCACAACAAGGCCCACGTGGAAACAGGCATCGCAACCAACCGACGCAACCTAACGGCTCCAAAACGGTTGCGGTTGTCTAGGCTCGTTCCCTGCAGCTACGCGCTGCACTGCCCCTGGCCGCCCCCTGGGTTCCGGAGCCTGCCTCCCTGGCCGCCCCTGGGTTCCCGAGCCCGCCTCCCTGGACACCCCCACTTACATGGAAGAGCGGGCCGAACGGCGGCATTGCCACGAAACGGCCAGTGCCGGGCTTGACGCTGTCCGTGTGCTGACCGTTGTGCCACATGATGCGACCCCGGCTGATGGTGGTGGTCACCTTGCCCTGTGTATGTCCATGTGTGTGTTCGGCGTGTATGGGCGGGGTGGGAGGGGAGATGGGGGGAGGAGGGGAGAGAAGGGGCGGAGGGGTGGTAAAGGCAGAGGGAGCGAGGACCATGCGCACACGGGGGGGAGGGGTGTGGCCGTACGGAGCCCTGCCGTACCTGGACCGCCTTGCCTTCGTACACGTTGGTGTCCATGCGGCTGTGGTGCGACCCCACACCCAGCGTGTGGGTGACCCGTGGGTCCAGCAGGATCACGTCCGCGTCGCTGCGCGCCGCCACCCGGCCCTTGCGCGGGTACAGGTTGTACACTTGCGCCGCTGCGGTGCTGGTCATGCGAACAAAGTCCGAGGGGGTGGAGAGGCCTGGCGCGGGCGTTGAGGGGACGGAGCGGGGGGGGCCAGGGGGGCGGGGCGTGCACGTGGATCGGGGCGTGTCACAGGGGCGGCACGTGGGTGGGTTGTTCCGGGAAAAAGGTCGCCGATGAGGCGCCGCGGTGCTGGGATGCGGGGAACGCGGGCGAGGTGGGGTAACCCCGGTGTATTAGCTGGCAGCAGGTGGGGTGGGGTGTGTGATCGAGGAGGGCGGGACGGACCGGGTGGCACGAGTCCAGGCAGGGAACCCGTCCGCCCCCGCCACCAGCGCCCCCGCGCCCCCGCCTCCAGCAAACCTCCCCCCCACCGGTTCCCTTCTGTAACCCCCCACATCCGACACCACCCCAACCCCGCCCCCGGCAGCACCGGGCCCCCCCCCCTTTGCTACCCCTCCCTCACCCGACACCACCATCTCCTGCCAGGTCACGTGCATCCGCTCCTCAATGCCGTTGACACCGTTGGGGATCTTGGTAAAGTCGTTACGGCCCGCCGCCTTCTGGGTGCTGTTGAAGACGGCGTGGTCGGTGGCCACCAGCTGGGAGGGGCCCGGGGAAGGGGGTGGAGGTGGGGGTTGGAGGTGCTGAAACGCAAGGAGGGGAGGCCCAGGCTGTGTCAGGTGTCACTCGCCCGCCTCCCCCCTTCCCCCCTGCCACTGCCACATGCTTCCGCTCTCCAACCACCCCACCTGCAGCACTCCGCTTGCCAAAGCCTGCAGGGCAGAGACCCGGGGTGTGAAGGCGGCGTGGTAGGGTGGTAGGGTGGTAAGGTGGCTGTGGAGCCGGTGTTGGTTGGGGTCGTCCAAGGGAAAGCAGAGGGAGTTGCTGACGTGACATGGCACACCTGACGACGTGACGAGCCCGACACCAGGGTCACCACCTCACTCTCCCTCTCCTCCCCTCCCTCCTCCCTCCTCCCTCCTCCCTCCTCCCTCCTCCCTCCTCCCTCCTCCCTCCTCCCTCCTCCCTCCTCCCTCCTCCCTCCTCCCTCCTCCCTCCTCCCTCCTCCCTCCTCCCTCCTCCCTCCTCCCTCCTCCCTCCTCCCTCCTCCCTCCTCCCTCCTCCCTCCTCCCTCCTCCCTCCTCCCTCCTCCCTCCTCCCTCCTCCCTCCTCCCTCCTCCCTCCTCCCTCCTCCCTCCTCCCTCCTCCCTCCTCCCTCCTCCCTCCTCCCTCCTCCCTCCTCCCTCCTCCCTCCTCCCTCCTCCCTCCTCCCTCCTCCCTCCTCCCTCCTCCCTCCCCCCGTAGCCGATTTAGCTTAGCCGCCGAAGGTCGTACTTTCGTATCCCCAACCCAGTCCTCCAGCAAAACGCCTGTTCTAAACGGTTTTTTCTGGCATCCACGGGTCTTGCTCGAAATCCTCCCTCCCTTCCCTCCCTCTCCTCCCTCCCCCCTCTTCACCTTCCTCAGCGCCGGCCCGTGCTCCCTCCCCCTGATGGGCGGGCTCATCACGAAGGAGGCCGCCCGGGTGAAGTTGGTGTCCCACAGGGGGCTCTCGTCCAGAGCCAGCCCCGAGGCAACCGGCTCGCCAACCACCCGCTGGCCGGAGCTGCGGGCGCGGGCGATCTGGCAGGGGGGGAGAGAGGCGGGAGAGACGGCGGGCGGGGAGGGGTAAGGGGGGCAGTTGAAGGGGAATGAGGGGTAAGGTAGAGGAGGAAACGACAAGGCCTCGACAGGTGGACGGCCCTTCGTCACCACAGGCCGCTACTTTGTACCCACCATCACCGCCATCATCATCACCGCACAGCGTCCAGCAGCACTTACAGACACCAACAGCAACACCAACCCACCTCCTCCATCGCGTCGATGCTCATGACGTGTACGACATACAGCGGCACGCCCACCACCCCAGCCAGCCTGATCGCCCTGCCGGTGGCCTCGCCCTCCAGGGAGGGGGGCCGGGACAGCGCGTGGCCCTCGGGGCCGGTCACACCCTGGGACAGGAGCCGCGCCTGTGGGGGGTGAAGGGGGGGGAGAGGGAGGAACAAGCGGGTACCGACCCGCGGGTCGGCAGTGCATTGGGTTACGAGCGACCGGCGTGTTGGGCTACAGAAAGGAGGTGGCGGAGTCGCGGATTGAACCCTTGCTGCCGCTGTATTGCCCCCACATGTCTGCCCCCCGTCCCCCCTGCCCCCCCTGGCCCCCGCCTGCCGCCCCTTTCCCCCTCGACCCACCTGCAGCCAGGCGATCACGTCCCCGTTCTCCGCATGCACCTGACCGCCACGGAGGGGGGAAGGGGAGTGAGTCGACGGTCCGGAGGGGAACGTGAAGAGGGGCCCTCGACGATTCGACGGGGATTGGAAGACGAGGCTGGGGGGATCTAAGGCGGGGGGTTGTGCGCCCGCCTGCCCCTCCTCCCTCCCTACAAGGCCTCCGCCCTTCCTCAAAGCGCAAGTTCGAGACAGTCCAGCTACCGCACGACCGTGGCCTCCGTAACCCCCTGAAGCCCCTGCCCCCCCTGGAGCCCCCCGGGTTTCCGCTCTGCCCCCCGTGGAGCCCCTCGGGTTTCCGCTCTGCCGCCCGCCCGGAGCCCCCCGGGTTTCCGCTCTGCCCTCCCTGGAGACCTACCATGGGCAACGCCCCCAGCTCCTTGCAGCGCTGCAGGCCCTCGACCAGCTCCGAATCCGTGACCTGGAGCACACCCTGCAAGGTGGAGGGGAGGGAGGGAGGGTTTGCAGGGGGGAGGGAGGGGGGAGGGACAGCCGGCGGGGAGGACGCGGGTGGGGTCCGAGGAAAGCCCGCCGACTAGGAGAGGGGTCGGGAGGGCGGAGGGCGACTGGGCAGCGGGGTGAGAGCGCAGTTAGGGTTTTAGGGTTTAGAGGTGCGGGCCCCACTGGCTGCCAGCAGACGGCGCCACCCCCCACCGCCCCCAGTCACCGACCTTGTACGCCATGAAGAACTTGAACGAGTTGATGCCCTCGCCCACCAGCTTGGCCATGTCCTCCGAAACCTGCGTTTGGCGCGTGCCGTACAGGCAAGCGGCAGGGCCGGGACTGATGCGGGGTCGTGTGGGGATGCCGTGGGACACCCCCGGGGGGGGGGAGGTGAGGACAGCCCGGGGGTCCACTTGGGGGTGGGTGGGGGGCGATCGCTGCCCGGCCCCTGCCGCCTGTGTCTTGCAGAGGCCCTCCTCGGCTGACTAGGCAGCGGGGTGAGCGCGCAGTTAGGGTTTTAGGGCTTAAGAGGTGCGGACCCGGTCTGCCGAGGAGCCCCCCTGCCCCTCCCTACCCCCTTAACCCCCCACCTACGGCCCCCCCCACCTGGTACCTCCCCCCTCGAACCGGTCTTTATGCCAACACCCCTCGAAGCCTATGCGGCAACTACACTTCCCACGTCGAGTCAGCTGGTCATTTTGCCAAACCCCCCCCCCCCACCTGCTGGTCCCAACGGGTGATGGCCATGTGGAAGCCGTAGTCCATGCAGCTGAGGGCGGCCTTCTCCTGCGCGCGAGTGGGGCGGGATGTGGGGGCGGGATGAGGGGCCCACTCCCCAGTGTGTGGTGCCTCTCCCCCTGGTGGTGCTCATGTCAATGCACCAGCAATACCGGTAGAGCCACAGAATTTGGATTTGCAAGGGCGAGGAGTACGGTCACGTACCAGGCCTTAGCCGTACCTTCCACAGTTCGTACCCCGCAATGACGTCATGGTTGACCGGCAGCGCGAAGTCGATGTGCAGGGTGGTGCCCCCGGCTAGGGCGGCGGCCTGGCCGCTGTGTGTGTGTGTGTGTGTTTGGGGGTGTGCGGGTTTGGGCGGGTTTGAATTGGGGCGGGTTGGGCTGGAAGGTATTGGGTTGGGCTTGGGGAGATCCTAGTCGGGGGTGGGAAGAGGGTGTCGGAAGGGGGTCGCGCTGCCACGGACTGAGCGAGTGAGGGCCCCTCCCTGGACCCGCTCGCCCCAAGTGGGTGCCCCTCCCTCCCTGGAACCCCCACGGCCCACCTGAAGAAGTCGTCCGCTGCCACTGAGCCCATGAAGGGCATGTCCAAGTGTGTGTGCGGGTCGATGCCGCCGGGCAGGACCAGCTGGCCGCTGGCGTCGATCACATGGGCGCCCGGAGGGGGCTGCAGGCGGCATTGGCGGGACCGGGAGTTGGGTCGGGCCGGTGTGTGGATGGGGGGATGGGTTAGGGGTTCAGGGTTGGAAGGGTTCCGGATGGTGACGTGGCCTGTCACCGGCCGGGCTTCCTGGCTGGCATCTGGGATGGGTTGACGCATTGCAGGTGATGCGAGTACACCGGCCACGGGTTTGCAACCGGCACCGGCACCGCTATCGTGTTTTGTCCGCACCTCAATGCCCGGGTTTGCAGCTGGCACCGGCACTGCTATCGTGTGCATTTTGTCCGCACCTCAATGCCCGGGTTTGCAGCCGGCACCGGCACTGCTATCGTGTGCATTTTGTCCGCACCTCAATGCCCGGAGCAACCTCCGCGATGAGCTCTCCGCGGATCAGGACATCCGCCTCGAACTGGTGGTCGTGGTTCACGACAGTGCCACCCTGGGAGGGGCAGGGTAGAGGCATCAGGGGCGCAGTAAGAGGGTGGGTGCATGATATGGACAGAGGGGGCACAGGGTAGGACCGAACGGGTGAGATTGGAGAGACCGTCTCTCTCCGTGCACTGAGATGCAATAAATTGGGTTGCAAGGCTTCGAGAAATGCGCAGGTTGGCAGGCCGTAGAGGGATTCGGGTGAACGAGGAAGCAAACCAGGATAATAATAGGGTTTCAGCGCATGCCAAGTACCTTGATAAGGATGACGCCTGCATCTGCTAGGATCTTCTTTACAAGTAGCAGTGAGGTCAGGGCCAACAGCAGTGGCCGCGCGATGTCTCGTGCCAGCATGGCGACGGTTGGGTCCGCTTTAATCCAGCTCTTGAAGCAAACACCGTGTAAGCTGAGATTGTTCGTAAACTATATTGCAGTGCGGGAATCGAGGCCGCACACTGCCTTATACTTGCAGATGTCGCACTATCGCACTATCCGAAACTGCGGAAAGTCCCAGCGGTCAGATGTGAGCGGCCGATAAAATTTGCATGTGAATTCTTGCGTCTGCTAGTGCTGGTAGAGCGCTAACCGACATTGCGAGGCCCGGTCGGCATGGTTCCGGAGGTGTGCTGGATTTTGCGCGGGACGATGGGGCCCCACCCTGCACGGACTGACCTCAGCAGTCACAACAAACTACCCAACATCCAGCTATGTTTCGCAAAAATAGTTTGAAGTCCACCAACATGTTGAAATAGGACAGGCCATTGACCAGTTCTTCAAACCGAACTGGAACTGTCGACGCCACCTGGACACCCCGCCACCGCGAGCCCCAAACAGCTTCAGCCTACAATTTTTGCGACAATTATGGAGGACAGCAGCCAGCTACCGACGAGCGGCAGCGAGCCGAACGCTCTGTGGTCGGTTTTGTTTACCGAATCGCAGGAGCCGCTCTCGCGGCCACTCGAAAGCGAGCCGCAGCAACTTCAGCTTTCGCTTGAGGACCAACAGCCAAGGCACGACAATGAGCTGAGCGGAGACCAAATCCCAGCGTCGTGTGAGCTGTCACAGCCGGATGTGCCAAGCGATGCACCCGGTCGAGAAGGCATGATTGCCGTGGCCAGTAGCAACGTTGTTGTGGACGCAGAAATGAAAGACCTGGTAGCCGCGCCTCCTGCGATTGAGCCTGAGTCTGATGCCGCGCGCAGCGCTCTTCCCGGTGCGCCCTTTGTCCTCCCGCCCACCGCTGAGACTGAGCGGCAGTCACAGCCGCAGCTGCTCGAGGCCGCCGCTCCCATTGCCGCACCCTCCGCCGACCCACACAGCAGCAGCAGCGCCCCGGAAAGCGCCCCCCTGGAGATGGCCATGGATCTAGAAATGGAGCTGCACGAAGCTGTCTCACCGGTGCTGGCCAGCCGTCCCGAGCAGCCGTCCGCCCAGCTAACCTCTCCTTCCCCCCAAGTCCTGGAGCTCTCACTCGCACTGCACCACAGCCCCGCCTCAGCCGCCATGGACACAGACGCCGCCGCGGCGGTGGCAGTTGCGGAGGGCCCCGGCGACACCGACTCCGCCGGCGCGGCTTCCCCCGGCAGTGCTGGTGCGGAGAGGCAGCAGGCGGCCTCCTCGATGCCGCCACAGGTCCCCGACCTGGCCGCGGCCGCCGCTCCGATGGAGACCTCCGGTGCCGCCGCGGACGTAGACGCAGGGGGGCAGGCTGCGGCGGCAGCTGCCTCCGGTGGCGCCTCCGGTGGCGCCTCCAGCCCGTGTGTTGGGGGCGGGGCAGGCGGGCAGGCGGCGGCAGCTGATGGCGATGCCGTGGGTGCGCCGGCAGTGCCCTCAGCGGTGCCCTCAGCGGTGGCGCCGTCGCCGCGGGTGGTGGCGATGGAGGCCACGCCGCCACAACAGCAGTGTGACACGCTAAAGAAAGATTTCCTGGAGGATGATCTGGAGGACGATCTGGAGGACGGGGACGTGGGGCTGGGGGGTGTCGAGGCGGCGCCTGGCGCCGCCGGCACAATGCCGGGCCAGCCGCCGCCGGCGGACGAGGACGCTGGTGGCGGCGGGCGGCGTCTGAAGCGGCTCCGTCGTGCAGCCACACCCCCTCGAGCCCAGGAGGCTGACGGCGACCTCGACGCCGCGCAGGCGGCTGCTGCCGTCGCTCCAGCCGCCGCTGCCGCTGCCGGGCGGCCCTCCAAGGCGCTGCGGAAGCGTGTGGTGGTGCGCAGTGTGGCGGGGGAGGACTTCGACGACGTGGGGGACGACCCCGCCGCGGGGGAGGCAGAGGCCGGCGGTGCGGAGGGGGCGCGTGGGGCCACAGGTGCAGGTGGGGAGGGGGCCGGGGATGGGGACGGGGACGGGGCCGGGGGTGGGGACACGAGGGCGGCTGTGGCGTGCGCGGAGGGGCGGGAGAGGAGGGCAGGGAGCTAATGGTGTGTATGGGGGGCGCCGGGGACCAGTCGATCTTCCTCCTGTCGGTGCAACGAGCGGCCGGTGCCGGCGTGCGCTGCACCCGCAGCCCCGCCAGCAGCGCCCCCAGCTGACCTCCTGCGTGCTAAGGCAGGCGACCAGGCGAGATTGCGTCCCGGATTGCTGGCCTAAGAAGGCGAGGGCGACGAGGGCACGAGGCTCTAGAGGGCCTACGGAACCCCGCCTGTCCCCAATCACCACCTGCCCGACTCCCTGACCCCCCCCCCGCGGGTGCTGCCGGGTTGGTGGCGCAGGCGGTGCTGCTGCTGGTGCACCACAGGAGGGCGGCGTGGAGGGGGACACCGCGGCTGGGGCGGACGAGGAGGAGGGGGACGATGGAGGGGGGCCGAGTCCAGGGGGGCCGGAGGAGGACCCGGAGGTGGAGAAGCAGCGCCAGTTGAGAGGTGCGGAAGGAGGGGGGAGGAGGAGGGGGGAGGAGGAGGGGGAGGAGGAGGAGGAAGGGGGAGGAGGGGGGAGGAGGAGGGGGGAGGAGGAGGAGGAAGGGGGAGGAGGAAGGGGGAGGAGGGGGAGGAGGAGGGGGGAGGAGGAGGAGGAAGGGGGAGGAGGAAGGGGGAGGAGGGGGAGGAGGAGGGGGGAGGGGCCGGGGTGTGGGAGCGAGGTGGGGCTGTGTGTCCAGGTGGTCAGTAAGGGGGGGCGGCAGTCCCGCTGCTGCCCTGCGTGCTGGGTGCGCCCGCGCTTGGGCTCGTAGCGGCGGGATGGCGGCATTGCGAGCCGCAACCTCCTCCCTCCTCACACGCCCTCACATGCCCTCACATGCCCTGCCCTCCTAGCCCTGCACACGCCCTCACTCGCTCCAACCCCCTCCACCTCCTCCCCCCCCGCCGCTGGTGCCCCCAGACGCCGCCCTCCGCGACCGTATCGGCGGGCGGGCCCTATGCGACGCCCCGCTGCGGCCCATGAGCGATGTGCTGTCCCGCATCATGGCGCGGCAGAGGAGCCTGGTGGAGAGGTGGGGGAGGGGAGGGGCGGAGCGGGCGGGGTGCCGGGGGGCTGTGCGTGAGGGAAGGCAGTGGGAAGGCAGTGGGCTGGTGCCTGGCTGGAACCAGCATACCCGGCGTCCTCACACCCACCCACCAGTGCGGGTTCGTTCTCCCCTCCCCGCCGTCCCCCTCGAAGCGCCAGCCCCGGCCCTCATCCCTTGTCGTACACGCTCCCCTCCCGGATCAGGACCCGCGCCAATGCGCCCGTGTCAGACGGTCCCTCCGAACAGCAGCAGCAGCAGGCAGCCCCACCGGCCCCCGTGGCGCCGCCCACTTTCAACGTCCGCGCCCTCATGAGCAGCCTGGCGCAGAGCAAGCAGCTCCAGAACCAAACCCACCAGCACAACCAGCAGACAGCCGGGGCCGCCCGGGGTCAGGCGGCGGCCGTTCCTTCCACGGAGCCGACCCAGGCGGCTGGATCGCAGATGGATCTGGATCTGGATCTCCGACTGCACGGCAGTGAGGTGGTCATGGATGCGCCTGCCGGGGCGACTGCAAGGCCGGAGAGGGAAGCTGGTGGTGTCGCCGCCACAGCGGCAGCAGTCACGGCAGCAGCAGTGGGTGGTGGTGGTGGCGGGGCGGACGCGGCCATGGTGGAAGCTGACCGGGAGGTGGCGGCTGACGAGGCCGGCTGCTGGGGGAGCTCTGGCGGCGGAGGTGGCTGCGATGAGGGCGACCTGGTCATTGAGGACGACCCCAACCAGCAGCAGGTACATGTGTAGAGGTACAGGTGTAGAGGTACAGGTGTGGAGGTACAGGTGACGGTACAACCCTAGTGTTGGCGGCTCCGCTGAGGTTATGACACGACATCACCTCAGCCCTTCCTCCCCCCGACTGCGGTCCTCATCTCCCCCTGCCCCCTGCACCCTGCACCCTGCGGCCCCCCGTCCCCAGGGCCAGGTGCCCGCCCCCAGCCCCTTCGGCACCATCCGCGGCCTCAAGCCCTTCGGCCGCCACCACCAGGGGGATGGGCCGCTGGGCATGGGGCTCCTGCAGGACACCCAGGCACTGCTGGTGTATGACGAGGGCACGCAGCAGTCGCAGCAGTCGCAGCAGTCGCAGCAGCAGCCGGGGGAGAAAGGGACAGGGGGAAAGAAGGGCGGCGCCGGCGACCAAGCTGGCTGCCGCTCCAGGGGTGGTGCCGCTCTGATCCAACTGCTGGATCTGGCGCACGTGGCGCCGCCGGGGGCCGCCATTGGATCCGGGCCGGAGGCGGGCGACAGCCAGGCCGCGGATCTGGATCTCACGCTGATGGATGTGGATCTGGACGAGGAAGATGACCTGATCGTGGAACCGGACTTGGAACCTCCGGAGCCGAAGCTGCGGGCGGCGGTGCAGGAAGCGGCGGCTGGTGGGCAGGAGCGCGGCCCGGGGCAGCGGGAGCATCAGAAGAAGGCGGAGGGGGCCGCCGTAGAGGAGGAGGAGGAGGACGATTGCGAGGACGAGGAAGGTGAGGTTCGGCCTTCGAGCTGGTCGCTGTGATAAATGGTTTTTAAAGAACCTCCATCTGCCCGACTCTTTCCTAGACAGATGGCTGCCCTTGTTAGGCTACATGTGTTTTGCTCCCCGCCCGCCCTCGCCTGCTCTGCTTGCGTACTGACGTGTATACTGTCATTTGGGCCCTATCGCCGTACTGATGACGCCTGCCACCCCCGGGTGCCCAGACGATGAGGAGGAGGAGGAGGGCGCAGCGGGGGAAGAAGAAGAGGAGGAGGAGGCCGCGGGAGCAGAGGCGGGGGAAGAGGCGGAAGGCGAAGCGGAGGCGGCGGAGGGCGAGGGACCCGAAGAGGAGGAGGAGGAGGAAGAGGAGGGCATCGCGTACGACGTGGACGAGGAATACGACAGTACCGACGAGGAGGACGCCGTTGAACGTGAGTATCCGGGTTGTGTGTTGTGGGCTCCTTTCGGCTCAAAAGCCAGACCAAGCCAAGCAGCATAAGACCTTCAGGCGGTGTGTGCTCAGCCTAGCGGAGGGGCGCTCAAGTTCAGAAGGGCGCCGCGAGGCCATGAACCACGGGTCGCTCGCTCATCCTTTGCCAGGCAGCGACCTGATAGGACGCATGTCGGTTTATAGGTGTGTCCTCACGCACGGGAACCCGCTCGCCTCCGAAACCAGACGGGCCAGCACCAACCGTGCCCCTTCTCTCCTCCCGACCCACGCTCACAGCTGAGGGCCTCAACTTTGAGGAGGAGGAGACCGCCACGGCCGCCGGTGCCGGACTGCTCGCCGCTGAGGAGGGCGCAGCCGGGGCGGCCGAGGCGTGTGGTTCCGGAGCTGGGTCCGAGAAGGCGGCCCTCCGGCGCCAGCTGACCGACGTGCTCATCGCGGCGGCCAAGCAGCGGCATGCGGCCCAGGTGGCGGCGGCGAGGCGGCGGGCGGTTTCGGAGCGGGGCGCCGGAGCGTTCTTCGTGGATGTGGAGGCGGAGCTGAGCGACGAGGAGGAGGGTGAGGCCGGGGAGATGGAGGGGAGGGGCAGGAGGGGGGTTGTATTTTGGGTGGCGGAAGGAGAGCAGTCGGTTGCTCGTCGTAGTTGGGGGTGAGGATTGGCGGGGGGGTATTGCGTGGGGAGTGGGGAGGAGGAGATGAGGCTGCAGGCGGAGGGGCAATTGCAGCAGGAGGGGCTGCGCAGGTAGAATAGGCGCTGCGGCAGTAGGATCACTGGATCACCGGACGGCATAACCTCCAGCCCCGACCCCTCTTGACCGCCCCATCCCGGTTCACTGGCGGCGCCACCTGCCACACCACCGTCATCACAATCATCACCACCCTTGTCAGGCATTGCGGCGCTGGACGATCTGGAGGATGAGTACGACGGAGACGATCTAGACGAGGGGGTGCTGGTGAGGAGGCCGGGCGGGGGTTTGGAGAGCCCGCGAGGGAGGGAGGGCAGACACACAGCCATGCACCACTGGCCGTGTGCGCAACGAGGAGCACGAGGCAGGCCGCGCCGCCGCCCTCCCTCCTGATCCAGTTAGCCCTGCTGCTGCTGCCCTGTGGTGCCCTGCTGCTGCATTGCTGTGCGATGCTCGCAATGTCACATCCTCCACAAAGACAACGTTTCAGAATCCCTTTTTTTAACTTATTTCAGTGCCGACGCATGGGCTTCCCCTAATCCTCCACGGAGACAACCATAACTCCACCAGCGCAACCGCTCCCCTCCCCTCCCACGGCACCACCACCAACACGCCTCATCCCCCGCACCCCCCGCCCCCAGGCCTCACTGCTGGGCACCGCGCAGGACGGCGCCGTGGACGAGTCCCGCCGCGCGGAGCTGCACTCGCTGTGGGAGACAGAGCGGGACGCCTCGGCGGTGCGGGAGCTGGTGGAGGCGGTGCGGCGGGGCTTCAGGAAGCGGAAGAACGGCATCGGAGGAGCGGACGACGACGAGGTGCGTCCGTGATGCCATCGTCGGCATGGAACGCCAAAACCCTAAAAAGCCCTAGTACCCTGCGCACCATAGCCCACGATGTTTGCCCGTTGCCCACGTCGCATCCAGCTCCCAGTGCCGCACTGGCAGCGTACCTCCTCCGCCTCCTCCTGCTCGTCTTCCTCCACTTCCTGCTCGTCTTCCTCCTCGTCCTCGTCCTCTCTTTCCCAATCCCGCCCCTCCCCGCCCGTCCGTCCCCCTCCCGGCGCCACCCGGCAGGACCTGACGGACAACGACGCCCGGCGGCGGCGCGCTCACTTATTCGCAAGCAGCATGGAGGACGACGAGGAGGGGCCCATCAAGGTGGCGAGGGGACATGGTCTAGATCTGGATCTCGCACGGGAGGACGACGACGAGGTGGATCCATTTGCAGCGCCGGGATCCACAGCCGCCACCCAGGGCACTCAGGGTGGTGGCGGCGAGGCGGCCGGGAGCAACCCAGCGGCGGCGCCGCCGCCACC